>MU772138.1:27780-53499 GCA_026770625.1 Nicotiana glauca
AATGGAAATGACAACAGAAAACATCAAATAAAACTGGGAAGGGGCATTCTCGATGGGATACAGTGAAAACAGATCAACGGATATAGCAACAAAAACTACATCAATATTATGACTCATATAAGTGGTCGGCGTGCCACACCATCCCATAGTATATATTTATAAGTGGTCGGCTTGCCGCACGATCCTATTTCAGAATTCATAAGTGGACGGCGTGCCACACGATCCCATTTCAAAATTCATAAGTGGATGGCATGTCACACGATCCCATTTCATAATGAATAATACATATAATATTTTTAGAGGAGGCCCCATTAGGGGAATCCAACAACATAACGATTTAACCTGGCAAGGATACAACTAACAGACCAAATGTCCCGGCAAGGGAGAATACATGAAATGTTTAGATCCCGGCAAGGGAGCAACAACAATAATAGACTACGCGTCCCGGCAAGGGAATAATCACAACACTCCTTCTTTTAATCACTTCTTTCTCAATTATCAATTTCCAATTCGAGCCAACGCTCCAATAATATACCAATCACAATTCTTCCTCAACCATTCACATTATATGAAACTTATAAATTAAACAAGGAAGATGTATCACAAAATTCGAGTAAAACACAATTAAGACTCACGGTCATGCTAGACTTCAATGCATAGATAACCTTCACCATGCCAATACACCGTACTCCTCATTTAGCAGTTAGCAAATAATATCCTAGTCCCATTCCCTCAAGCCAAAGTTATAACAAACACTTACCTCAAATGCTCCAAAAATTCACTCAAGCCTCGAGTATAGCTTTACCCCTCGAATTAACCGCAAAACCGCTTGAATCTAGTCACAAATTACTTGAATGTATCAACAAATGCTAATTGAATCAACTTGAATGCATGCAAATGAATTTCCCAAAGTTTTACTCAAAAATTCCCAAAAATGCCCCCGGGCCCACGTGGTCAAATCTCGAAGTTCGAACCAAAACCCGGTTACCCATTACCCCACGAGTTCATATCTATGATGTGTTTTGAAATCGGACCTCAAATTGAGGTCCAAATCCCCAATTTTAAGAAAACCTAGGTTCTACCCAAAATCCCCATTTTCACCTATGAAAAACCTTGATTTTAAGATGAAAACATGATAAATGATGTTAAAGATTGAAGAAATTAAGTGAAAATTGACTTACAAATGGATTGGAGAAGTAAGGGTTCTTGAAAATTCGCCAATGGGTGTTTGGGTTTTAGAATAATGAAAAATGGGGCTTAAAATCGTCTAAGTATGAAAAATGCAGGCCTCAGTTATGGGAAATGCGAACATGGGTTCGCAATTGCAAACCCAGCAGACCTGGGAAATGCGACATCAATGCGAACCCAGGTCTAGACGCCTAGTTTCGCATTTGCAAAAATTCTATCGCATTTGCAATCAGAGGCCTCTCGCATTTGCGAGCAAGGGCGTAACATTTGCGACTAAAGCTAGCTTTCCCATACTTCGCAATTGCGAATAATTGCTCGCATTTGCGAGCTCGCAATTGCGAAGCTTCCCTTCGCATTTGCGAAAACCACAGATGCCTACACACCAAATTTTTAAAAATGAGAAAATGCAATCCGATGCCTATCCAAAACTCTCCCGAGCCCTCGGGGCTCCAAACCAATTATGCACACAATTTCAAAAACATCCTACGGACTTACTCGCGCGATCAAATCGCCAAAATAACATCATATACATCAGATTAAGCCTCAAAATCCATGAATTCTTTCAAATTTCATAAACTTTCAAATTTGGAACTTATAGTCCGAAACACGTCAAACGACGTCCGTTTTCAACCAAACTTTACAAATAGTGCTTAACACATATTTAAGACTTGTACCGGGCATTGGAACCAAATGAGAGCCCGATACCATCACTTTTTGATCAAATTTCATTTTCATTTTCCTTAAACATTTTCATGGAAAAATTCATTCCTCGAGCTTGGGACCTCGGAATTCGATTCCGGGCATACGCCCAAGTCCCATATTTTTCTACGAACCCTCCGGGACCGTCAAATCACGAGTCCGGGTCCGTTTACCAAAAATATTGACCGAAGTCAACTTTAACCATATTAATATCAAAATTCATCATTTTCACACAGAATTCATATTTAAGCCTTCCGGCTACACGCCCGGACTACGCACACAAATCGAGGCAAATAAAAGTGAGGTTTTCAAGGCCTAGGAAGCACGAAACAAATGAGGAAACAGGTGATGACCCCATGGGTCGTCACATCCTCCACCTCTAAAACAACCGTTCGTCCTCGAACGGACAAAAGAAAGAAGTACTTGAGTCAGGAAATAGATAAGGTTAGCGGCTCCGCATATCAAACTCGGACTCCCAGGTTGATGCCTCAGGAGGCTGACCTCTCCACTGGACACGCACTGAAGGAAAACTCTTTGACCTCAACTGTCGAACCTGCCGGCCTAGAATAGCTACCGGCTCCTCCTCGTAAGACAGATCCTTGTCCAACTGGATAGTGTTGAAATCTAACACGTGGGCTGGATCGCCGTGATACCTCCGAAGCATGGACACATGAAACACTGGATGCACGGCTGACAAGCTGGTGGCAAGGCAAGTCTATAAGCCACCTCTCCCACACGATATAGAACCTCAAATAGGCCAATGAACCTAGGGCTAAGCTTGCCCTTCTTCCTAAATCTAATCACGCCCTTCATAGGTGACACTCGGAGCAAGACCCGCTCACCAACCATGAAAGCTACATCTCGAACATTACGATTCGCATAACTCTTTTACCGCGACTGAGCCGAACGAAGCCTGTCCTGAATGATCTAGACCTTATCCAAGGCCTCTTGAACTAAATCTGTACCCAATAACCAAGCCTCTCCCAGCTCAAACCATCCGACTGGAGACCGACATCGCCTACCATACAACGCCTCATATGGAGCCATCTGAATGCTGGACTGGTAGCTGTTGTTGTAGGCGAACTCTGCTAAAGGCAAAAACTGGTCCCACGAGCCTCCAAAATCAATGACACATGCTCGGATCATATCCTCCAATATCTGAATAGTCCTCTCGGACTGAGCGTCCGTCTGAGTATGGAACGCTGTGCTCAACTCAACTTGGGTGCCTAACTCCTGCTGAACTGGTCTCCAGAAGCGCGAGGTAAACTGCGTACCCCGGTCCGAAATGATAGATGTCGGCACCCCATGAAGGCGAACAATATCTCGGATGTAGATCTCGGCTAACCTCTCCGATGAATAAGTAGCTGCAACAGGAATAAAATGCGCTGACTTGGTTAGCCTATCAACAATGACCCAAATAGTATTAAAATTTTTTTTTTTGTCATCGGAAGTCCAGTAACGAAATCCATGGTAATCCTCTCCCACTTCCACTCGGGAATCTCAATCCTCTAGAACAAACCACCAGGCCTCTGATACTCATACTTGACCTGCTGACAGTTCAAACACCGAGCCACATATGCAACAATATTTTTCTTCATCCTGCACCACCAATAATGCTGTCGCAAGTCCTGATACATCTTCCTGGCGCCCAGGTGAATAGAATACCGAGAACTATGGGCCTCCGCTAAGATCAACTCTCGAATCCCATCGACATTGGGCACACAAACTTACCCTTGCAACCTCAAAACACCATCATCATCTAAAGTCACCTTCATGGCACCTCCACACTGCACCATGTCTCTCAGGACACACAAATGAGGATTATCAAACTGCCGATCACGGATAGGATCCAATAATGAAGAACGAGCGACCGTGCAAGCTAACACTCTGCTAGGCTCAGAAATGTCCAACCTCACAAACCGATTGGCCAATGCCTAAATATCCAAAGCAAGTGGTCTCTGGCTGACCGAGACATATGCAAGACTACCCATGCTGGCGGACTTCCTACTCAAAGGATCGGCCACCACATTGGCTCTTCCCGGGTGGTACAAAATAGTAACATCATAATCCTTCAATAGCTCCAACCACCTCCGCTGCCTCAAGTTCAACTCCTTCTGCTTGAACAAGTATTGCAGACTCTTGTGATCAGTGTACACCTCACACGTCACACCATATAAGTAATGCCTCCAAATCTTCAAAGCATGAACAATGGCTGCCAACTCTAGATCATGGACCGGATAATTCTTCTCGTGGATCTTCAATTGCCTCGAAGCATAAGCAATGACTCTGCCATCCTGCATCATTACCATACCAAGCCCAATACAGGAAGCATCACAATAGACTGTATAAGGCCCTGAGCCTGTGGGCAAAACCAATATCAGTGCCGTAGTCAGAGCTATCTTGAGCTTCTGAAAGCTCTCCTCACACTCGTCTGACCACCTGAACTGGGCACCCTTCTGGGTCAACCTGGTCATCGGGGTTGCTATAGACGAAAACCCCTCCATGAATCGACGGTAATAACCTGCTAACCCCAAGAAACTCCGAATCTCAGTCGCTGAAGTTGGTCGAGGCCAATTTTTGACTACCTCAATCTTCTTCGGGTCCACCTGAATACCCTCCGCTGATATGACATGACCCAGAAATGCAACGAAACTCAACCAGAACTCGCACTTCGAGAACTTAGTATACAACTGACTATCCTTCAGAGTCTGAAGAGCCACTCTGAGGTGCTGCTCGTGTTCCTCCCGGCTGCGGGAGTACACGAGAATATCATCAATGAAAACTATCACAAAACAAGTCTAGATAAGTCCTGAACACTCGGTTCATCAACTTCATAAATGTTGCTGGGGCATTGGTCAACCCGAATGACATGACCAAAAACTCATAATGCCCATACCGAGTGCGAAATGTTGTCTTATGGACATTAGACGCCATAATCTTCAGCTAATGATAATTGGATCTCAAGTCTATCTTTGAAAACACCTTCGCACCCTGAAGCTGGTAAACCAAATCATCAATCCTCGGCAGTGGATACTTGTTCTTAATTGTCACCTTGTTCAATTGCCGGTAATCAATACACACCCTCATCGATCCATCCTTTTCCTTCACAAATAACACTGGCACACCCCAAGGAGAAACACTAGGACTGATAAAACCCTTCTCTAGCAAATCTTGCAACTGGTCCTTTAACTCTTTCAACTCTGGCGGGGCGATGCAATATGGTAGAATAGAAATGGGCTGCATGCCCGGAGCCAGATCAATACAGAAATCAATATCCCTATCGGGCGACATACCCGGCGGGTCTGAAGGGAAAACCTCGGGGAACTCTTGAACAATAGAAACAGAGTCAATAGAAGGGACCTCTGTGCTGGAATCGCGAACATATGCCAAATAAGATAAACACCCCTTCTCGACCATACGTCGAGCCTTTACATATGAAATAGCACTACGGGTGGCATAACCTGGGATCCCTCTCCACTCTAATCGGGGCAAATCTGGCAAAGCCAAGGTCACAGTCTTGGCGTGACAATCCAAGATAGCGTGATACGGGGACAACTAATCCATCTCTAATATAACATCGAAATCCACCATGTCTAAAAGCAATAAATCAACACGGGTCTCAAGACCCTCAAACACTACCACACAGGAACGATGGACTTGGTCGACCACTATAGAATCACCCACCGGTGTAGATACATAAATAGGAATGCTCAAGGCATCGCTAGGCATAACCAAGTAGGGTGCAAAATAGGATGACACATATGAATACGTAGATCCAGGACCAAATAACACTGAAGTACCTTTATCACAGACCAGAATAGTACCTGTAATCACAACATCTGATGACTCAGCCTCTGGCCTGGCTGGCAATGCATAACAATGGGGCTGGGCCCCACCTCCCTGGACTATGTCTCTAGGACGATCGTCTACTGGCTGACCCCTGCCTCTGGCGGTCCGAGCTCCACCTCTCTGATCCCTACCTCCACCTCTATGGCCTCTACCCCTGCCTCTAGTTGGCTGGGCGGCCTGTGGATCACCTACTGCCTGAATCGTAGGACGAGGGCCCTACTGCTGAGAGTTGTCAGATGCTCGAGGGCAATACCTGGCAATATGTCTCGTGTCGCCACAGGTGTAACAAGCCCTCGGCTGTTGAGAATAACGGAGTGGTGGTGCACTAATAGGTGCTGATAGTGAACTGATGATCTGCTGGTCAGAAGACTGCGGCTGAGAGTCATGACCACCTGAAGTACCATGAGAAACCTAGAACGCTGACTGAAAGGGTCTCGGTGGATGGCCTCTACCATAAGAATCCCTACCTCCAGATGAGGTACCACCGAACCTACTAGAATGACGAGGCCTCTTATCCTACACATGACCAACTCCTCATGAAAGGGCCATCTCAACTCTGCGGGCCGCATTAGCCGCCTCCTAAAAAGAAATCTCAGCACCGGCTCCCATAGCCATCTGGAGACGGATCGGCTGAATCAATCCATCAATGAACCTCCACACCCTCTCTTGCTCAGTAGGGAGTATAACAATAGCATGGCGTGCCAAATCAATAAACCGAGTCTCATACTGTGTGACTGTCATGGAGCCCTGCTGAAGGCGCTCGAACTGCCTGTAAAGTGCCTCCTGCTGAGTGACTGGGAGAAACTTCTCCAAAAATAACTCCGCGAAATGATCCCATGTCAATGCTGGACACCCTGCTGGCCTAGATAGGCAATAATCCCTCCACCAAGTCTTGGTGGATCCTGCAAGCTAGAAAGTGGCAAAATTGACCCCGTTGGTCTCCACAATACCCATGGTCCTAAGGATCTCATGGCAGCTGAATAAGAAATCCTGTGGATCCTCTGATGAAGCACCGCTGAATGTGGTGGTGAAGAGCTTGGAGAACCGATCAAGTCTCCACAAAGCATCTGAAGACATAGCCGCTCCATCGCCGGCCTGAGCTACAATACCTGGCTGAGCTGTCACAGCTGGCTGAACCACTGGGACATGACCCTGGGGAGCTACCTGCTCCATAGCCTGGCGGGGATAAATACAGACATCTCCGTACCGATTCCTCAGACTCTACCAAGTTTGTCCGTGAGTAGCGAGACCTATGTAACCTAGAGCTCTGATACCAAATTGTCACGATCTGGATTTCCCACAATTGGGAGTCGTGATGGCGCCTACTGTCGGAGCTAGGCAAGCCAAGCATTCAAACATTCTTCTGATAACAACACAACAGTAATAACAATAATAAACCTTTAAATAAAAGCGGAAGTCTTTTATGCTTATATAACTGAAATAAAATTTGCGGAAGTCGAAACACATTTCTACCCAGAGTCTGGTGTCACTAGCTCACGGACTACTATAGAGTACTAAAAATAAGTCTGAAATGATATTACATACTATTTGTCTCGAAACAAAGAAAACAAACTAAAACATAGAAGGGACTTCGGCCTGCGAACGCTAGCTAGGCTACCTCGTGAGTCCCTAGACTGAAGACAGCTCCCGGGCAATCTCACTTCTGCCGTCCAAAAGGTGCTCCTGGATCTGTGCAAAAAGATGCACAGAGTGTAGCATCAGCACAACCGACCCCATATGCTGGTAAGTGCCTGGCCTAACCCCGGCAAAGTAGTGACGAGGCTAGACATGACCTACTAAAAACAACCTCTGTAGATATATATATACACACACATAAAGGCAACTGAAATAACGATAGAAAATATCAAATAAAACTGGGAAGGGGCATGCTCAGGGGGATACAGTGAAAATAGATCAACAGATATAGCAACGAAAACTACATCAATATTATGACTCATATAAGTGGTCGGCGTGCCACACGATCCCATAGTATATATTTATAAGTGTTCGGTGCGCCACACGATCCCATTTCAAAATTCATAAGTGGACGGAGTGCCACACAATCCCATTTCATAATTCATAAGTGGATGGTATGCCACACGATCCCATTTCATAATGAATAATACATATAATCTTTCCAGAGAAGGCCCCATTAGGGGAATTCAACAACATAACGATTTAACCTGGCAAGGATATAACTAACAGCCCAAATATCCCGGAAAGGGAGAATACATAAAATATTTAGATCCCGGCAAGGGAGCAACAACAATAATAGACTACGCGTCCCGACAAGGGAATAATCAAAACACTTCTTCTTTTAATCACTTCTTTCTCAATTATCAATTTCCAATTCGAACCAACGCTCCAATAATATACCAATCACAATTCTTCCTCAACCATTCACATTATATGAAACTTATAAATCAAACTAGGAAGATATATCACAAAATCCGAGTCAAACACAATTAAGTCTCACGGTCATGCTAGACTCCGGTGCATAGATAACCATCACCATGCCTATACACCGTACTCCTCATTTAGCAGTTATCAAATAATATCCTAGTCCTATTCCCTCAAGCCAAAGTTAGAACAAACACTTACCTCAAATGCTCCAAAAATCCACTCAAGCCTCGAGTATAGCTTTACCCCTCAAATTCACCACAAAACCACTCGAATCTAATCACAAATTACTTGAATGTATCAACAAATGCTAATTGAATCAACTTGAATGCATGCAAATGAATTTCCCAAAGTTTTACTAAAAAATTTCCAAAATGCCCCCGGGCCCACGCGGTCAAAACCCGAAGTTCGAACCAAAACCCGGTTACCCATTCCCCCTCGAGTTCATATCTATGATTTGTTTTGAAATCGGACCTCAAATGGAGGTCCAAATCCCCAATTTTAAGAAAATCTAGGTTCTACCCAAAATCCCCATTTTCACCCATGAAAAACCTTAATTTTAAGATGAAAACATGATAAATTATGTTAAAGATTGAAGAAATTAAGTGAAAATAGACTTACAAATGGATTGGAGAAGGAAGGGTTCTTGAAAAATTGCCAATGGGCGTTTGGGTTTGAGAAATATGAAAAATGGGGCTTAAAATCGTCTAAGTATGAAAAATGCAAGCCTTAGTTATGGGAAATGCGAACATGGGTTCGCAATTGCGAACCCAGCAGACCTGGGAAATACGACATCTGTGTTCGCATTTACGAACTCAGGTCTGGACGCCTAGTTTCGCATTTGCGAAAATTCCATCGCATTTACGATCAGAGGCCTCTCACATTTGCGAGCAAGGGCGTCGCATTTGCGACTAAAGCCAGCTTTACCATACTACGCAATTGCAAATAAATGCTTGCATTTGCGAGCTCGCAATTGCGAAGCTTCCCTTCGCATTTGCGAAAACCATAGAAGCCTACACACCAGATTTTTAAAAATGAGAAAATGCAATCTGATGCCTATCCAAAACTCTCCTAAGCCCTCGGGGCTCCAAACCAATTATGCACACAACCTCAAAAATATCCTACAGACTTACTCGCGCGATCAAATCACCAAAATAACATCATATACATTGAATTAAGCCTCAAAATCCATGATTTCTTTCAAATTTCATAAACTTTCAAATTTGGAACTTATAGTTTGAAACACGTCAAATGACGTCCGTTTTTAACCAAACTTTACAGATAGCGCTTAATACATATTTATGACTTGTATCGGGCGTCGAAACCAAAATACGAGCCCGATACCATCACTTTTTGATCAAATTTCATTTTCATTTTCCTTAAACATTTTCAGAAAATAATTTCATGGAAAAATTCATTCCTTGGGCCTGGGACCTCGGAATTCGATTCCGGGCATACGCCCAAGTCCTATATTTTTCTACGGATCCTCCGGGACCATCGAATTATGGGTCCAGGTCCGTTTACCAAAAATATTGACCGAAGTCAACTTCAACCATATTAATATCAAAATTCATTATTTTTCACACAGAATTTATATTTAAGCCTTCCGGCTACACGCTCGGACTGCGCACGCAAATTGAGGCAAATAAAAGTAAGGTTTTCAAGGCCTCCGAAGCATGGAACGAATGAGGAAATAAGTGATGATCCCTTGGGTCGTCACAAATTCCGACCATACGTACTAGTCAATATACTTTAAATGAAGCTGCTCATGGCCTCAAACCACTGAACAACGCGCTAAAGCTCAAAACGATCGGTCGGGTCGTTACACATATTATCCCACGTGTGATTGTTTTGTGTACCGAACAAGTGCAGGTCCTGATAGGCTTTGAATAAATAATTTTTTTCGTATTGCCTCATTATGCCCGATACCAAGTAATCTGCTACAGTAGTCCTTTAAATGAGCAATGGGATTGTCCTTCCTATTAAAAGTATTAAACATCGGCACCAAATAACCCGGGGGGAGTTTTACATCAGGCTACAGGCATAAGTCTTCATATCTTAGACTTTGATGATTTCTTGATTGAAATTCTTCTCCAATGGCTTTCTTCAAATCATGGAGTTCTTTTTACAAATTTTTACGGCAAATCTGCTGGGTTGATTTTTCAAGTCTCTTATACGAGCATACAACTAGTTAGATTTGCTTGTCCTCCTCAAATGGAGTTGTGGTTATAGGAAGTTGGGTATTAGAAATCATCACGTCTTGATTGGGATTGCAGGTTATTGGCATTTGTGGAGAGATTGTATAAGTATTAGTTGGGTAAGGGGATATGGTTAAGCAAATATTTTGGGTGGAGATGGAGGTGGAGGTGGAGATTGTATTTGGAAGCAGGCTGAAAGTATTTCCCAAATTGACCAACACTTTCCTTGGCACCACATTCGCCTTGGTGCCATCATTCTGTGATTGCAATAGTCCCATACCGGTACGAAATTATTCAAAATGGTCTGCCATTATAGCCCGTCCTTTATGCAGATTCGCAGCCAAAATAATGTTCAATGCTAGGCAACCTTTAGAGGGAAAATAAAACTGTGCAAAATAAAAGTAAAGTGTTAGCATATTTATCATGCACAAAGTAATAAAGTGTGTCATTAGATATATTAATTAATGATATGGTTAAGTAGGAGCCCTAAACTGGAAATGAGGGCCTAAGTTGCAAAATGGATGGACGAGAATGACTTGTTATCTAGAGGGCTATAATGCACGAGACTTGTTGACATGGAAGCAGAATGATTCGAAGTTTTGTGAAGGGCTGACTTATGTCGAACATCAAAGCTTTAGCTCTAGCACAAGTTCTTTTCCTTGCATGACTCCGAAAAAAATTGCCTCAATCTTTAGGAAGCTTTTTTTTAATCTCCATGGGATGACGTTCCTTTCGAGCATACTCATCCTGCGTACTAAAAATCTGCCCCAGTTTCTTTGCTATAATGAGACTCAACCTTACGTAGGTTGCATGCGTAAGGGAAGGTGGGTGGGGAATGGTAATCTTTCAAATTCTGTGATAGAGTCCTTGTTAATCATGCTTCTTCTACATACCCATTGTTGGCAGCTTAGAATGCCCTTCCTAGCAAGCAAGAGTGAAGATTTGAAAAAACTGGGCACTACACTCGTAAGTGGGAGATGCAGTTGTACGAAGTGAAGAGTAGCCTTTTGCGTTGGATGAGTTCTTAAGATCGGCTATCACTTCCTTGACGCCATAAATTTCTTGCTCCATTTGCCACTTTTGCTTCAAGCTTAGCAATCTCATCTTCGTATGATTTGGATTTTTTGTACTCAAAATCATCCACATCTAGGTCAATCACTGTGATTTGGTTGGCTATATTGTCCTTGAACTTGTGTTGCTTGATGTTCAACTCAAGTCAACCTCTTTGGAAAAAGGTATATATAGTCACTATGGAGTAGATAAATATTAAAGGCTAAGGATAGAATATTTGAGAGTGCGTGCCTAATAAATCGACGAGATCGGGCCTTGTAACATTACAATGTTTAAGAGAGCCAAAGATAGGTGATTTTGATCTTAGAAAGCAATTTTTTGGTATTTGTATATAGACAAGCTTGGAGTTAAAATAATTGATAAGGATATGATAGTCATGAAAATATTCTAATTTTTTATTGGCAAATCATAAAGTTATCGAGGCCCGAGAATACGGTGCCAACCGTTTTGAGAGTTATGGGATAGTACCTCTACTCATGTGCCAAAACTTAGAATTAACGGGTGCGTAAAGATTAATCTCGACGGCCCGAGATAAGACGATGCAAACATTTGAATTGAATAGGTAAAAAATGTAGAATAATTTGACGATGTGAATTGACCAAAATAGTGGCCTTCTATTGCTCGGTAGATTCCGCAAGTTTGGACATCTACCAACTTGTAAATAAGAGTCGGCACGAAGGTCAAAGACAAAGATAGAATACTAAGTAGATTTTATGAAACATATAGCTACAAGGCAAATAAAAGATTATGCCGGAGTTGGAAAAATTAAGGAATAATTGATAATTATGAGGCACGAGTGATAATATTTTAAAAACGTGTAACCATATTTTAATAAAAGGACTAAAAACAAATTACGTGCAAATTTAGATAATCCTCATAGATGGACCAAAATATATCACCTAAAGATTACACCAATTTTTAAACAAGTAAGATGTTCATTGTTGTTTAAAGAAAATTCTTAAGGCTAGTTTAAGGCACGAGTATATTTTTATGACGAACCGAGCCTATTGAAGAGTTTATGGGAAAGATGTCGTACTTTATAAAAATAGAAGATACCGAGAGACTAAAGATATCTTAATTAGACTCTAAGAATTGGAGTAGACCAAAAAATAAATTGAGCCTAAGTAAATACAAAAATGGTGCTCTAGAGTCGTTATGCGCGGAATGATTGGTGATTATTATTAATTCAGAAAAACGATATAAAAATAAGCAAAAGAAAGAAAAATATATATAAAAAATAAAAGTATATATTTAAATAAAGATATAAGCAAGTTGGATAGTTAACACTTCCTTCTTCTGAAAAACAACAAAAAAATATTAGTAAAAATAATAAAGTCGAGTAAGTAACATAGCAAGTAAGCAAGTAGGCAAGCAAAGCATGTGACACATTCCAAAGAGAAAATAATAGCGCGTCCTAATACGTGGGGGCCTCTTTATTCCAGATGTAGGCCTAACGTGTATTTGAAAAATAAGTATGCCATTATGTATCATCTCATTTCTATAAATTAATTAAGTAATTCTGTTTTTTTAAAGCAAATAAATAGTAAAATATAACTGCTTAAACATATTTCTTTAAAAAAGAATGGTGGATTTTCATAAAAAGAATAAAAGTATAATAAAATATATTTATTATAATTAATTAAGTAATTTATTTTTCAAAAGCAAAAAGAAGTACATGAATCGCTTAAGCCATTTTATTTATTTTTACGTAAAGAAAATCAAAAGAAAGTACAATAAAAGATATTTTTGTCATGTGTAAACTTCTCGTTGTTCCGCAAGATTATGTCATTTGAAAACTTTACACATGTTATAAAAAGATAGTCATGCTTAAACTTACAACTCTACCCTTAACGAGAAGCTTTTATAACCACACAAATACTCTGGGCCCCATTTGGACTTGTTTAGGACAACAAATTTCAAAAGTCTTCATTTTTTTTAAACTCCATACCCTGTCAAACAGGTTCATATAAATTGGAACGGAGGGAGTATATTTTTTTGCCAGCTATTCTACCTCGTTTCTCATGCCAAACAATCCCAAAACTCGCTTTTTATGCCAGCGAAGTCTGTCCCGCAAATGCGAGATCGCAATTGCGAGCCTGCTATCGCAAAAGCAAGAGGTGACCTGGGCAACTTCCTTCGCAAATGCGACGCTCGCTGAAATCCTCTATGTTCGCAAATGCGAGGACGCCCTTCGCAAATGCGATGTGCGCTGGAATGGCTTGAAGTTGCAAATGCGACTGTTTGTTTGCAAATGAGACTGTTTGTTTGCAAATGCGAAAAAGCCCAGACTTCCTAAGAGTTTGAAAATGCGAACATGGTTTCAAAATTTCCATATCTACAGAGGTCGGGATTCGCAATTGCGAACCCCTGTTTGCATTTCCCATAACTGAGACCTGCATTTTTTCATACTTAGCCGGTTTTAAGTCATTTTTCAAATCCTTTTCAAACACAAACTCCTTTGGGCGATTTTCCAAGAACTAGACTTCTTGCAAATCGATTGTAAATTAGTTTTTACTCATTTCTTTAAATCATTAACATTTAATATGATTTCAACCAAAAATCAAAGATTTTCATGAGGAAAATTGGAGATTTTGGATAGAACCTAGGTTTTTCAAAAATTGGGGATTTGGACCTCAATTAGAGGTCCGATTTCAAAATAAATTATATATTTGGGTTCATGGGGGAATGGGTAATCTGATTTTGGTTCGAACCTCGGGTTTTGACCATGTGGACCCGGGGGCAATTTTTGACTTTTTGGGCAAAACTTTAGAAAACTCATTTTCATGCATTGGGGTTGATTCATTTAGCGTTTATTGATATAATTAAGTAATTTGTGATTAGATACGAGCAAATTGGTGGTGGAACCAAGGGGTAAAGCTATAATTGAGACTTGAGTTGTGTTTAAGGCATCGAGGTAAGTGTTTGGTCTAACCTTAGCTTGAGGGATTATGAGTCAAGTTCTATTCGCTACATGATTATTGTTGAGTACGACGTATAGGAATGGTGATGAGTATATATATATTGGTGTATAGCATAACCGTGGGTCTTATAATGTGATTTTCATGATTTCGTTGAACAATCTATGTTTTAGAAGTGATTTCTATTTGTTGTGAGAAGTTAAAGAAGTAATTGTGACTTTTGTACATCATGGAGCAATGGATCAAGTTATATTACGAATTTGTGAAAGTAAGTGAGTTTATTGAACCCTTTAGAGCATTGGCTCAAGTGGTAAAGCGAGTTTTTAAGTAATAGTGAAAAGAGAAAGAGTTATTAAATTATTCCCTTGCTGGCATATTATTATTTATTTGGTTATCTCCCTTGCCGGGATGTTGATATTGTTGATGATGTTCCCTTGGCGGGATTCCTACTATAATCTTGTTTATTCCCTCGCCCCATTGTTGTGATTTTGTTTGGGTGAAGAAGAGTGATAAAGCACGAAGGGTGATGCCGTGCATTGTTTGTTTCGTGAGGTAAGAGTGTAAAGCGCAAAGGGTGATGTCGTGCCGCACGATTTACCATTCCATACCTATTATATTGATTTTATGGTAAGGAAAGAGTGTAAAGCACGAAGGGTGATGCCGTGCTGCACGATGTACCATTTCGTGCCTATTATATTGATTCTTATGGTGAGGATGAGAGTAAAAGCATGAAGGGTGATGTCGTGCACTTGTCCTTGATTTTTTTAATTCTTGCTGATAATTGAGTTGTGTTGTTATTTACATTTATTTTATTGATTTCCTGTTGTTACTTGACTTTATGGTGATGTCATTGATTCCCTTGCCTTAATTGCTTTGTTATTGTTGCTTGGGTGAGGAAAAGTGTAAAGCACGAAGGGTGATGCCGTGTATTGTTTTGGTGAGAGAGTGTTAAAGCACGAAGGGTGATGTCGTGCAGTTATTGCCGTTTGTTATGTGTTCTTGTTGTTATCAGTTCAAGTGCATTAATTGTCTTATTCCCTATTACTGTCATTCGTATGTTGACATTTCCTTTATTGTGTTACTTGTTATTATTGGATCAAGGTATCCTTGCGCAACATTACGCCTTGAATTTCTGCTATAATTGCTACATGTTTATGTGACTTAATTGCTACTTGACATTTAGTATACTAAATATTAAATTACCTAATTTCTCTTTAAAGTCCATAATTAATTGCTACTTGTCATTATTTGTTTCTCAGTGAATCATAATTATTATGTACTTGTTGTCTTATGAATTCGTATTAATTGTTGTGTTTTTTGGAGTAAATTTCATTTGAAAAAACTGTTGATATAATAAAATGGGAGCAGGTGGTACGCCTACCACGAGTTTTAATAAAATGGGAGCAGGTAGTACGCCTACCACGAGATTTAATGAAATAGGAGCGGATGGTATGCCTACCACGACATTTATTAAAATGGGAGCGGGTGGCACACCTACCACGACATTTAATGAAATGGGCGGGGAGTATGCCTACCACAAGATATGAGAAATGGGATCGGGTTGCACGCCTGCAACGAGTTGTGAATCGAGAGTGAAATCTGCCTTTGTTTTCCTTATCCTTGTTAGAAGTTGAATTTTGGTTTCCTGAAAATTATCTTGAGATTCTGCTTTATCTATTATTTCCCACAGCATGTTTCCCCCTCCCACATTGTCTGGTTATTTCCTTTAATTCTTTTCTGCTGTATATATATTTTTGAACTGCACAGGTTTATTTGGTAGTTTGGTTCTAGCCTCGTCGCTATTTCACCGAGGTTAGACTAGACACTTACCAGTACATGTGGTCGGTTGTGCTGATACTACACTCTACACTCTTTTGTGTAGACCCCAGTGGAGTAGACTTCGCACCGCAGTGGAATTGGTGATTCTAGCTCATTAGGCGACCAGAGGTAGTCCTGCAGGCGTCCGCAAGCCCTGGGCGTCTTCTTCGATCTACTATTCCTGTTTCTTTCATACATTTCCAGAGACTGTTATATTTATTTCTTTCAGACCTTTATTTGTAGTATTCTTAGACCGTCTATGAAACTGTGACACCAGTTCTGGGTAGTCGAGACTCAAACAATTATATTAGATATTCATGTTCAGATTGTTTATTGTTTTTCTTCTGCTTATGTTAAATTCCGCTATTAAAATATTATATCTTCGTAATTGTTAAAGAATATAAAATGTGTAAAAAGTTAAATTGTTCAAATGATTGGCTTGCCTAGCTTACATTAGCAGGCGCCATCATGACTCCTGAGGGTAGAAAATTCGGATCGTGACAAGTTGTTATCAGAGCTCTAGGTTACATAAGTCTCACAGTTCACGGACAAGCTTAGTAGAGTCTGAGGGATCGGTATGGAAACGTCTGTATTTATCCCCAGAGGCTATAGAGTTAGGAAAAGTTTCACTTCTATTCTTCCGTGTTGTGAGATTTTGTTCTCTCAATGCTAAATTGAAACCTCTACTCTTGTCCTTTCGCGAATGGCGAGGTCATGTACCGCTTTTTCAACTGAGCAGTAGCACAGACCGGTGATATATTAGCTACGTCTTCGGAGGCTTTGTGGTGGTAAAGGTATTAGAGGTGGAGGTAAAGGTATTAGAGGTGGAGGTGTAGATACTGTTCTGGTTTGTGGTAGAAAAGCTTTGATTTTATTTTGTATCGTATTTTTTCATGCCTAGTGATTCATTGAGTGTTCCTGTTTATGTGTCTACACCGGTGGGTGATTCTTATGTGGTCGATCGAGTCCATCGTTCTTGTATTGAGGTGATTGGAGGTCTTGAGGCTCGTGTAGATTTGTTGCTTTTAGACATGGTTGACTTTGATATTATATTGGGGATGGACTGGTTATCACCTTACCATGCTATCTTGGACTGTTATCCCAAGACTGTGACCTTAGCTTTTCTTAGTTTGCCTCGTTTAGAGTGGAGAGGGACTCCTGATAATTCTACCCACAATGTTTTCTCGTATGTGAAGGCTCGGCATATGGTCGAGAAGGGGTGTTTGGCCTATTTGGCATATGTTTGTGATTCTGGTGTTGAGGTTCCTTCCATTGATTCTGTGCCCATTGCTTGTAAGTTTCCTGAGATTTTTCCCTTCAGACCTACCGGGTATGCCACCCGACAGGGATATTGACTTTTGTATTTACTTGGCTCGGGCACTCAGCCCATTTCTATCCCACCGTATCGTATGGCCCCGCCTGAGTTGAAAGAGTTGATGAGCAGTTGCAAGATTTTCTTGATTAGGGTTTCCTTAGACCCAGTGCTTCGCCTTGGGGTGCGCCGGTGTTGTTTGTCAAGAAGAAGTACGGAACGATGAGAATGCGTATTTATTACCGGCAATTGAACAAGGTTGCAATCAAGAATAAGTATCCATTGCCGAGGATTGATTATTTGTTTGATCAGCTTCAGGGTGCCAATGTATTTTCGAAGGTTGACTTGAGATCTGGCTATCATCTGTTAAGGATTAGGGAACCCGGTGTCTCTAGTATAGCTTTCCGCACTCGGTATATGCATTATGAGTTTTTGGTTATGTCATTCGGGTGACAAATGCCCCAACATTGTTTATGGATCTGATAAACCGAGTGTTCAAGCCTCATTTGGATTCTTTCGTGATAGTTTTCATTGATGATATTTTGATCTATTCCCGCAGCCGAGATGAGCACAAGTAGTATCTTAGGGTGGTTCTTCAAACTTTGAGGGATAGTTAGTTATATGCAAAGTTCTCCAAGTGTGAGTTCTAGTTTGAGTTTGGTTGCATTTTTGGGTCATGTGGTGTCAGCAGAGGGTATTCAGTTAGATTCGAAGAAGATTGAGGCATTCAAGAACTGGCCTAGACCAGCATTAGCTATAGGGATTCGGAGTTGTTTGGGATTGGCAGGCTACTATCATTGGTTCATGGAGGGGTTTTCATCTATTGCAGCCCTGATGACCAGGTTGACCCAGAAGGGTGCCTAGTTCAGATGGTCGGGTGAGTGTGAGGCGAGCTTTCAGAAGCTCAAGACAGCTCTGACTACGGCACCACAGTTGGTTTTGGCCACAGGGTCAAGGCCTTATACAGTTTGTTGTGATGTTTCTCGTATTGGGCGTGGTGAAGTGTTGATGCAGGATTGCAAGGTCATAGCCTATGTTTCACGACAATTGAAGATTTACGAGAAAAACTATCCAGTTCATGATTTGGAGATGGCTGCCATAGTTCACGCATTAAAGATTTGGAGGCATTATCTGTATGGTGTGGCATGTGAGGTGTTCACGGATCACAAGAGTCTTTAGTATTTGTTCAACCAAAAAGAGTTAAATTTGAGGCAGAAGAAGTGGTCGGAGTTGTCGAAGGGTTTTGATGTCACCATTTTGTATCATCAGGGAAAGGCCAATGTGGTGGCCGATGCTTTGAGTAGGAAGTCAGCGCATTTCATTCTTGTGGCAGTCTCCTATTCATCCGAGAGGTTACCTGAGATCTACATTCGCGAGATTGTTCGCCTTCATGGTGTGTCCGTATCTATCATTTCGGACCGGGGTACGTAGTTTACCTCGCGCTACTAGAGAGCAGTTCAGCGAGAGTTAGGCATGCGAGTTGAGTTGAGCACAGCATTTCATCCCCAGACGGACGGTCAGTCCGAGCGGACTATTCAGATTTTGAAGGATATGCTCCGAGCTTGTGTTATTGACTTTGGAGGGTCGTGGGATCAGTTTTTTCCCTTAGTAGAGTTTGCCTACTACAACAGCTACCAGTTGAGTATACAGATGACTCCTTATGAGGCTTTATATGGTAGGCGGTGTCGATCTCCGGTTGGATGGTTTGAGTCGGGAGAGGCTCGGTTGTTGGGTACAGATCTGGTTCAGGAGGCCTTGGACAAGGTCAGGATAATTCAGGATAGGCTTCGTTCAGCTCACCCCAGGTAAAAGAGTTATGTAGACCACAAGGTTCGAAATGTGACTTTTATGGTTGGTGAGAGGGTATTGCTCCGAGTGTCGCCTATGAAGGGCGTGATGAGATTTGGGAAGAAGGGCAAGCTTAGCCTTAGGTTTATTGGCCCATTTGAGATTCTTGATAAAGTGGGTGAGGTGGCTTATAGACTTGCATTGCCGCCGAGCTTATCAGCCGTGCATCCAGTGTTTCATGTGTCCATGCTTTGGAGTTATCACGGCGAACCAACCCATGTGTTAGATTTTAGCACTATCTAGTTGGACAAGGACTTGCCTTATGAGGAGAGCCAGTGGCTATTCTAGACCAGTAGGTTCGTTAGTTGAGGTCAAAGAGTTTTTCTTCTGTTCATATTCAGTGGAGAGGTCACCCTCCTGAGGCACCGACCTGGGAGTCCGAGTCCGATATGCGGAGCTGTTATCCCCATCTTTTTCCTGACTCAGGTACTTCCTTTTTATGTCCGTTCAAGGACGAACAGTTATTTTAGAGGTGGAGAATGTGATGACCCAAAAGGTCACTACTTGTTTAAATTAAATTCTATGACTTCGAGGCCTTGAAAAACTTATTTAAAGCCACCTCTATTTCCGTACGCAGTCAGGGCGCGTAGCCGGAAAGCTGAAATGAGAAACTGTGTGAAAAATGATAAGTTTTGACTATAAAATGAATTAATTTGACTTTGGTCAACGTTTTGGGTAAACGGATCCGGACTCGTGATTTGATGGTCCCGAAGGGTCCGCAGAAAAATAAGGGACTTAGGCATATGTCCAGAATCGAATTTCGAGGTCCCAAGCCCGAGAAATGAATTTTTGAAAGAAATTATTTTCTGAAATTGTTTAAGGAACATGTTAGTATCGGGCCCGTATTATGGTTCTAGCATGCGGTACAGGTCTTATATATGATTTAAGACGTTTCTCTGAAATTTGGTAAAAAATGGACGCCTTTTGACGTGATTCGGACCTAAATTGGAAAATTTGATGTTTTGGAAAGTTTGAAAGAATTTATGGATTTTGAGGTTTAATTCATTGTGTATGATGTTATTTTGGCAATTTGATCGCGCGAATATGTCTATAGGATGTATTTGAGGTTTTGTGTATATTTGGTTTGGAGCCCCGAGGGCTCGGGTGAGTTCTGGATATGCCACGAGTGCATTTTTAACTTTGAAAAATTTGCCAGTGTTTCAGACCTGCAGGATTTGCAATTGCGAGCCTGATATCGCAAAAGTGAGAGGTGACCTGGGCAACTTCCTTAGCAAATGCGAAGTCTATGTCGCAAATGCGACGCCCACTGAAATCCTCTATGATCGCAAATGCAAGGACGCCCTTCGCAAATGCGATGTACGTTGGGATGGCTTGAAGTCGCAAATGCGACTGTTTGTTGGCAAATGCGAAAAAGCCCAGACTTCCTAAGAGTTCGCAAATGCGAACATGGTTTCGCAATTCCCATATCTGCAGAGGTCAGAGTTTGCAATTGCGAACCCCTGTTCGTATTTCCCATAACTGAGACCAATATTTTTTCATACTTAGTCGATTTTAAGTCATTTTTACATCTTTTTCAAATACAAACTCCTTTGGGCGATTTTCCAAGAACAAGACTTCTTCCAAATCCATTGTTAGTAAGTTTTACTCATTCTTTCAATCATTAACATCTTTTAACATGATTTCAAACTAAAATCAAAGATTTTCATGGGGGAAATTGGGTGTTTTGGGTATAACCTAGGTTTTTCAAAAATTGGGGATTTGGACCTCTATTTGAGGTTCGATTTCAAAACAAATTATATATTTGGGTTCGTGGGGGAATGGGTAATTGGGTTTTGGTTTCGGGCTTTGACCATATGGGCCCGGGGGCGATTTTTGACTTTTTGGGCAAAACTTTGGAAAACTCATTTTCATGTATTGGGATTGATTCATTTAGCATTTATTAATGTAATAAAGTAATTTGTGATTAGATACGAGCAAATTGGCGGTGGAACCAAGGGGTAAAGCTATAATTGAGGCTTGA
Source organism: Nicotiana glauca (assembly GCA_026770625.1). NCBI lineage: Eukaryota > Viridiplantae > Streptophyta > Magnoliopsida > Solanales > Solanaceae > Nicotiana > Nicotiana glauca. The sequence goes on from MU772138.1 coordinate 49,063, forward strand.
GTTGTATTCAAGGCATCGAGGTAAGTGTTTGGTCTAACCTTAGCTTGAGGGATTAGGAGTCGAGTCCTATTGCTATGTGATTATTGTTGAGTATGACGTATAGGCATGGTGACGAGTATCTATACGTTGATGTCTAGCATGACCCTGGGTCTTATAATGTGATTTTCATGATTTCGTTGAACAATCTATGCTTTAGAAGTGATTTCTATTTGTTGTGAGAAGTTAAAGAAGTAATTGTGACTTTTGTACATCGTGGAGAAATGGCTCAAGTTATATTACAAATTTGTGAAAGTAAACGAGTTGATTGAACCCTTTGGAGCATTGGCACCAGTGGTAAAGCGAGTTGTGGAGTAAAAGTGAAAAGAGAAAGAGTTCTTAAATTATTCCCTTGTCAAGATATTATTGTTTATTTGGTTATATCCCTTGCCAGGATGTTGATATTGTTGATGCTGTTCCCTTTCCAAGATTCCTATTATAATCTTGTTTATTCTCTCGCCCCATTGTTGTGATTTTGTTTGGGTGAGGAAGAGTGATAAAGCATGAAGGGTGATGTCGTGCATTGTTTGTTTCGTGAGGAAAGAGTGTAAAGCGCGAAGGGTGATGCCGTGCCGTATGATGTACCATTTCGTGCTTATTATATTGATTTCATGGTAAGGAAAGAGTGTAAAGCACAAAGGGTGATGCCGTGCCACATGATGTACCATTCCGTGCCTATTATATTGATTCTTATGGTGAGGACGAGAGTAAAAGCACGAAGGGTGATGCCGTGCACTTGTCCTTGATTTTCCTGATTCTTGCTGATAATTGAGTTGTGTTGTTCTTTACGTTTATTTTACTAATTTTCTGTTGTTACTTGACTTTATGGTGATGTCATTGATTCCTTTGAGCTAATTGCTTTGTAATTGTTGCTTGGGTGAGGAAGAGTGTAAAGCACGAAGGGTGATGCCGTGTATTGTTTTGGTGAGAGAGTGTTAAAGCACGAAGGATGATGTCGTGCCGTTATTGCCGTTTGTTATGTGTTCTTGTTGTTATCAGTTCAAGTCTTCAACGATTTTCAATTTTGAAGAAGTTGTTCGTCAATTCGGTAAACTCGTTCCAACTCTTAAGTTTTAAGAATATAGTTTTGTTTGTTTTAGTTTGTATAATTATAATTAATATGGCCTTTTCTTTTAAAAAATTTTTTGGTGGTAAGGGAAAATCTAAAATTGGTGAATCTAGTCGCCAAGCTACTACCCTTCCCCCGGCTCCCCGACCCAGACCTATTACCTGTCCTCCTCCACCTATTATTCTTGATAGTGATAACCCTTGTTTTTAATTTTTCGAGAGTCATGAATATGATCAATATTTGCGGTATTTATTTACTCATATGTATTGTCGGATTGCTATTACCACTCATATTGGTAGAAATGGTAATGACTGTGATTATCTTACTGTAACTACTCATTGGATTGATGAAGAATGGGAAATGCAAAAAGTGCATTATTGCTTATAGAATAATTAATTCACGTCACACATGTAAGTTTATTGCTAACACTGTTACAGATAGTTGTAGATATTTTTGCATTAGAGATAAAACAATATCAATTTCTATGAATAATGCTTCTAGTAACACTAGTGCTATAGGCTTACTTACAACTACACTAAATCCTGCATTTAGTAATTGTTTCCATGTTAGATGTGTTTGTCATATTTACCATTTAATCGTCGGTGATGGTATGAGAATTTTAAATTTAGAAATTGAAAAGGTTAAAATGACTCTTAATTGGATATTTTTATTCAAACCGTAGAAGTAGACTTAGAGAGTATTTTAAAAAATGTGATAAATTTGGCCTTAGAGAAAGAAAGGTTCCTAAAGCTTGTCCGACTAGATAGAATTATATGTACGAAAGTTTAGTAGTTGCATATGAATATAAAAACCCAATTGATGAAACATTTAATGATCGTGTTGGTGGTGAGGATGATGATGAAATCCTTACAAATCAAAATTGGAATAATGTAAAAATTCTTATAGAGTTTTTACAACAATTTCATCAAGCTACAAATGAATTGTCTGGGCAATATTATCCTACTATTTCAAACTGTTTAGTTTATATTATAGCACTATGTGATTTGTTTGTTGATTTTTCAGAGGGTGGGAAAATTTATCAACTTGCTATAAATATAATGAAAGAAAAGTTTAAAAAATATTTTTTTCCCTATCCCCCCTATTTATGATGTTGGTGCCATGTTAAATCCTACCATGAAATTAGGAGGTCCTCACTTTTGGTATTCAAAAATTTATAAGGCTTTAGATCTTTCAATTGAGGAATTTGCTACACTTGCAGATGAAATGTAACGACCCGACTGGTTGTTTTGCATTTTTGAACCCCGTTCCCTTCAATAATACTTTTCGCACTTGCTTTAGCTAAATTATGACTTGTGGGGACGGGTGGTTTGGAAGTTAGAAAAGTTTTGAGCAATAATTAAGCCTAGTTGCTTCTTTGAGTTTCTTTAAAAAGGCCAAGTTTGACTTCGGTAAACATTTTGGGGAAACGGACCCGGAATTATGATTTGACAATTTTTAAGGGTCCGCGGGAAAATATGAGACCTGGGGGTATGCCCAAAATCGAATTCTGAGGTCCCTAGCCCGAGTAAGGAATTTTTATGTAAAATTGTTAAGTTTAAGTTTCAAAGATTTAAATAAACTAAGAAATCATTATTTTTGTAGGTATCGGGTTCAGATTTTGATTCCGAAACTTGGTACAAGTCCGAAATATCAGTTAAGACCTACCCATAAAATTTGGTGTCAATCCAAGTAGTTTAAGGGCGTTTTGACCCGTTGAAGGAGAATTAAAAACTTGAAGTTCAATGAATTGATTCATTTGGTTTTGGAGGTTGATTCCTCGATTTAGTGTTGTTTTGAGTGTTTGGATGGTTCGAGTAGGTCTGCCTCGTGATTTCAAACTTGTCGGTATGTTCGGCCGGGGCTTGGGAGCCCCGAGCGTCAAAGGGTCGAGGTTCGAGTGAAGTTTAAAACTTAGGAAAAACTCCATCTGCTGCTTCTGTCATAACCGCTTCTGCAGCTCTTGGACCCTAGAAGCGAGACCGCAGAAGCGGTCGTTCATTCGCAGAAGCGGAAGGGGCCAAGCCCAGGGGAAACCGCACAAGCAGTCCATCCGTCTCAGGCCCAGAACCGCCGAAGCGGTGGGCTTTCCGCTTAAGCGGACTCGCAGAAGCGAGTTTGAGACCGCATAAGTGGCCGAGGCCCCTTGGACTTTTTCCGCAAAGGCGGCCCACTTTCGCAGAAGCGGGATTCCCTCCGCAAAAGCGAAAATCGCTGGGGACAGAAGCTCATATAATACGAGCTCAAGCTCATTTCTTCCACATTTCTTTCCACACCTAGACAATTTTGGCGATTCCAAAGAGGGAGTTTCCACACATCATTGCAAGGTAAATAATCCCCACTCACTTTTAGTTCAAATACATAAACATTAGGTAGATTTAACACTAAAATTAGGTAAAATTCAAGAGATTAGAGTTAGACCTAGTGTTTAGCCAAAACTAAGATTTAATCCTATCATTTGCTACGAAATGAACTAGAAATTATATATTTGTGATCCTTAGGTGATAGAGAACAAATTCCTTCGAAAAAATATTGGAATCCGGGCACGTGGGCCCGGGGTCGGAATTTAGGAAACTCGAATTTATGGTTAGGAAATTGTTTAAATAACTAGAATTCGACCTCGTAAGCTCTTATTGACTAGTTCTTGCTTATTTTAGTTAGTTGGTGCTCGTTTGGCTACAAATTGAGGGTTTGGGCTTATTCTTGATATCAGAAGTGCGCTTCGGAGCGAGCTGAGTCTCCTTTCTAACCTCGTAAGAGGGAATTGTCCCCTTAGGGTTAATATTTGAGTGTTTGTTGCTAAATGCGGGGACTACGCACGCGTTAGGTGACGAGAGCCCGTGCGTAGGCACTACTATGTTAGATGACCGGGTAGCTTAGGGCCTGCAACATGCCTATTAAATTTATCTCTCATGTTAAATTGTTGTTATGAACACCTAGTGAGTACTAGAGACTTAAAAGGGGATATGAGTATATTTCCATAGTTAATTGAGTTTGATTTGGTATTTTGACCATTTATGTGTCATGTGTGTGAACTTGATATTTCATCCTTATTTGTGGATCGGGCCGATTGCCTCGGTATGAATAGATGCATCTATAGGCGCGTCGTCGACCCTCGGCAAGTGCATAGTTTATTTCTGTTGGTTCGGGCCGTCGCCTCGGTATTATGTACGCATGTTAATTGTAGAAAAGCTTATACATGCTTTGTTTTGCCATTATCTCATATGATGAACTATAAACTTTATGCTGTAAGATTCTTGACTTATACCACTTGCTGTAAACTGTTGATACTTGTAAATCCATGTTTTGAACATATCACACTTATATATATATAT
>MU772138.1:60719-117302 GCA_026770625.1 Nicotiana glauca
GAGGCTCGGAATGGAATTCCGAGAGTTTTTATAGCTTCGTTATGCCATTTTGGACTTGTCTGCAAAATTTGAGGTCATTCAGACTAGTTTTGACGTGTTTCGGCATCGGATATAGAAGTTAGAAGTTTCAAAGTTCATAGGCTTGAATCCGATGCGAATTTGGTGTTGTGATGTTGTTTTGAGCGTTACGAAGGTTGGAACAAGTTTGAACGATGTTATAGATATGTTGGCATGATTGATTGAGGTCCCACTGGCCTCGGGTGAGTTTTGGGTGGTTAAACAGACAATTTCATCTTTGAAAAAAATTGCAGAAATTTTTAGGCTTCTGCTGTGCCCAGAAAATTTCAGGCGCGAGGTGTCCAGTTTGGAAGCTCATATCTTGTAATATATAAGAAATCAGAAAACTTGCAAAACACCAAAGTTGTAGTCCTTACATTCTAGTTTTCATAAAGTTAAACCATTTGTAAATTGGATATTATCGCAGAAAGTTATGAAGGATCGAAAATGGCTGGTAGAGCGATTTCGACAGAATTTACGGATGCGCTTTAGAAGCTCATATCTCGGAATATATAAAGAGTTATATGGTGTACAACCTATCAAATTAAAGATCTTCGAGTCTAGTTTCTAAATCTTTAAACTATTTGTCATTTGAATATTTATACAAGACGTTATGGGTGTTTAAACAGAAGGTGTCCGACAAGGGAAAATTTTAATAGGATGTACAACTTGTATAACACAAGTGCAACGTACAACTCGACGAAGCCCGGGCAGATTTTTTAAATACGGATTTGGCTTATTTCTTTGATTTCTTTCATTTGGCTTGGATTAGTTTGGAGAGAATTTCAAGGGGAATTTCATCAAGCATCAAAGATGAGTTGTTTCTACTTATTTCCAAGTTAAATACATGGATTAGAGCTGAAAACTCAAGTAATTTATGGACAAAAATGATGGTTTAGGTCTTGAAACTTAAGAGAATTAAATGGAGATTTGAGGGGTCATTTGAACTTCGATTTTGGTAAATTTGATATGTACAGACTCGTGGCGAGATGAGGAATCCGGTGATGTAAATTTCGTAATTTTTCGAGAAGTGGGCCCGAGGCTCGGGTTTTGCAAATTTTGTGATTTTTGATATTTTTCGAGTCTTTTCGATTGGGTTATATTCCCTTAGCCTATTGTAATGTGTTCGTTCTGGTTTTGGCCAGATTCGACGCGCGAAGAAGCAAATTCGAAAGGCAAGGGCATCGCGGAGTAGTCTTTTGACCGTCTTGAGGTGAATAATAATTTTAAATGATGCCTTGAGGGTTTGAAACCCCGAATTGCACAACGTAGTGCTATGTTGAGATGAGACACGCGTTGTATGACGAGCGTGGGGTCGTTTACTATGGGGGATTGTGACTTGATCCATCCCGGTTGATATTTTACCGCGCATTTGATAAAGAATTGTTGCTTTTCACCATGATTTGGGCTTATTGCCATACTTGGGCTTCGTGCCAATTGTTTGAAATCCTTTGTGGATTTCCATTGCTATTTTTCCTCATTAATTAAAATATTATTTGAACTCATTCCAATTGAATTATACTATTTCATGAACTCAGCTACATTTATACTCAACTGGAGATTTAAATGATATTTCTAATATTGTTTGAGGTGAGTACCATTGTTTTACTGGTGCCCAAGGGTATTATGATTATTTTATGGACTTATTGATGCCGAGGGCCATATGTGAGGATATGTTGAGTGATGTGAGGAGGCTTTCAGGTCTCGAGTGTGATGTGTGAAGGCTTTAAGGCCTATTGATATTGCGCTTGGGCTGTAGGAGCCCCTCCGGAGTCTGTACACACCCCCAGTGAGCGCAGGGTACCCATGTGAGTTGGGAGTGGGCCCGAGAGGCCGATGTTTGTGTTTTGGTAAGTTGGGAGTGAGCCCGAGGGGCTGATATTGTATGCTGGTGAGTAGGGAGTGAGCCCGCGGGGCAGATACTGTATTGAGAATTTGATATTGAGCCCGAGGGGCAAGTTTCTGATTATTTCTTACTTGTTGAAATTAATTGTTTTCACTGTTTTAAAAGCGATTTATCGGATACTCCACGATTTATTGTATAATTGATTTTACTGCTTGAGATAGCGTTAATTGTGCCTTTATGAGATTTCATGCTTTCAGTCATTATTTATTCTTATTACTCACTGAGTTGGAGTACTCACTTCACTCCATGCACATCGAGTGCAGATGCAGGTATTGATCACCCGGCAGCGGGATATTAGCTGATTGAAGGTATTAATATTGTAGCTGAGCAAGGTGACCGCCAGCGTTCGCGGCACCGGACATTGACTTTAGAATTTCAGAATTTAATTTTGTATATTATTGGCCCTGTAGTTGTGTTCAGGTTTTCTTTAGATGCTCGTGACTTGTGACACCCCGTCGGGTTATGTTGGGCTGTAAACACTGGTTATTATTATTGTCGTTAAGCTATATTTATTTATTCATTTATGTTTAATAATTGTTAAAGAGACAATTTGGGTTAGTTGGCTGGCCTTGTCTTCACGAGAGGCGCTATCACGACCAGGTTAGGAAATTGGGTCGTGACAACGACCCGACTGGTCGTTTTGCATTTTCGAACCCCGTTCCCTTATATAATACTTTCCACACTTTCTTTATCTAAATTATGACTTGCGGGGACTGGTGGTTCGGAAGTTAGAAGAGTTTTAAGCAAGAATTAAGCCTAGTTGCTTCTTTGAGTTTCTTTAAAAAGGCCAAGTTTGAATTCGGTCAACATTTTGGAGAAACGGACCCGGAATCATGATTTGACAATTTTTGAGGGTCCGCAAGAAAATATAGGACCTGGGCGTATGCCCGAAATCGAATTCCGAGGTCCCTAGCCCGAGTATTGAATTTTTATGTAAAATTGTTAAGTTTAAGTTTCAAAGATTTAAATAAACTAAGAAATCATTATTTTCGTAGGTATCGGGTTCGGATTTCGATTCCAAAACTTGGTACAAGTCTGAAATATTAGTTAAGACCTACCCGTAAAATTTGGTCTCAATCCGAGTAGTTTAAGGGAGTTTTGACCCGTTGAAGGAGAATTAAGAACTTGAAGTTCAATGAATTGATTCATTTGGTTTTGGGTTGATTCCTCGATTTAGCGTTGTTTTGAGTGTTTGGAGGGTTCGAGTAGGTCCACCTCGTGATTTCAGACTTGTCGGTATGTTCGGGCGGGATCAAAAGCCCCGAGCGTCAAATGGTCGAGGTTCGAGTGAAGTTGGAAACTTAGGAAAAACTCCATCTGCTGCTTCTGTCATAACCGCTTTTGCGGCTCTTGGACCGCAGAAGCGAGACCGCAGAAACGGTCGTTCATTCGCACAAGCAGAAGGGGCCAAGCCCAGGGGAAATCGCAAAAGCGGACCCCTGACCCCAGAAGCGGTCCATCCATCTCAGGCCCAGAACCACAGAAAGCGGTGGGCTTTCCGCTTAAGCGGACTCGCAGAAGCGAGTTTGAGACCGCAGAAGCGGCCTAGGCCCCTTGGCCTTTTTCTGCGAAGGCGGCCCACTTCCGCAGAAGCGGGATTCCCTCCGCAGAAGCGAAAATCGCTGGGGACAAAAGCTCATTTAATGCGAGCTTAAGCTCATTTCTTCCACATTTCTTTCCACACTTAGGCGATTTTGGCTATTCTAAAGAGGGAGTTTCCACACATCATTGCAAGATAAGTAATCCCCACTCACTTCTAGTTCAAATACATAAATGTTAGGTAGATTTAACACTAATATTAGGTAAAATTCAAGAGATTAGAGTTAGACCTAGGGTTTAACCAAAACTAAGATTTAATCCTATAATTTGCTATGAAATGAACTAGAAATCATATATTTGTGTTCCTTAGGTGATAGAGAATAACTTCCTTCGAAAAAATATTGGAATCCGGGCACGTGGGCCTGGGGTCAGAATTTAGGGAACTCTTATGGTTAAAAAAGTGTTTAAATAACTAGAATTCGACCTCGTAAGCTCTTATTGACTAGTTCTTGCTTATTTTAATTAGTTGGTGCTCGTTTGGCTACAAATTGAGGGTTTGGGCTTATTCTTGATATCGGAAGTGCGCTTCGGAACGAGGTGAGTCTCCTTTCTTACCTCGTAAGAGGGAATTGTCCCCTTAGGGTTAATGTTTGAGTGTTTGTTGCTAAATCGGGGGGACTACGCACGCGTTAGGTGACGAGAGCCCGTGCGTAGGCACTACTATGTTAGATGACCGGGTAGCTTAGGGCCTACAACATGCCTATTAAATTTATCTCTCATGTTAAATTGTTGTTATGAACACCTAGTTAGTACTAGAGACTTAAAAGGGGGATATGAGAATATTTCCATAGTTAATTGAGTTTGATTTGGTATTTTTGACCATTTATGTGTCATGTGTGAACTTGATATTTTATCCTTATTTGTGGATTGGGCCGATCGCCTCGGTATGAGTAGATGCATCTATAGGCGCGCCGTCGACCCTCGGCAAGTGCATAGTTTATTTCTGCTGGTTCGGAACGTCGCCTCGGTATTATGTGCGCATTTTAATTGTAGAAAAGCTTATACATGCTTTGTTTTGCCATTATCTCATATGATGAACTATAAACTTTATGCTGTAAGATTCTTGACTTATACCACTTGTTGTAAACTGTTGATACTTGTAAATCTATGTTTTGAACATATCACACTTATATATATATATTTATTGACCTTAGTAAGTATCGAGTCGACCTTTCGTCTCTACTTCTTCGAGATTAGACGGGATATTTACTGGGTACATGTTGTTTATGTACTCTTGCTGCACTTCTGTACTTAAATGTACATGATTTGAGGCAGGTGGATCCGGACATCACTCTGGTGCATATCAGTGAGCGCCTCTGGGACTTCTACGGTGAGCTGCACTCCCTTCTTGCCGATCCGCAGCCGAAGAAGTCTTCCTTGTAATTTTGTTGTTTCTGTCTATCCTGATTCAGACAGTAGGATAGGGTATTATTCATATTATGTATCTTCTACTAGTTGCCCGTAGCTTGTGACACCAGGTTCTGGCACACACACAGTGGTAGAAGTTATTTTTGGGTTGTATAACTGTCTTTTCATGATATTGATCCCTGTTGTTTATTATTTTAATTTGGGCAAAAATTTTAGGCTGAATACATACGGAGACACTTAAAGTTGGCACCGTTTTTCATTTAGACACCTGAACTTAAGGGTGTTCCTAATGAGCACATATATTACATGAACTTTGTTCCAATCAGACAATCTTTTGACAATTAGTGAAACTTACAAAGTGTGTGCAATACACTCGATGCTGATGTGGCAAATGACGAATAAAATGACGACATATATCTTTTTGAGTTAAAAAAGAGAGGAAAAACTATGTTAAATCTATTTAATGTGTGTTCTTGGTGTTCTTCAGTATCTTCATGTGTGTTCTTGTTCCAACCAAGATTTTAATCTAAACTTTTAGGAGAAACTCCTACAAATTTGTTATAACTTCAGCTAAAGATTCCCCAAGACGACCCGAAGGCAACCCCAACATTAATTTCACAAAGTTTCATCAAATCATGTAACCCATTTTAAACCTTCAAGCTTTTTAAAGATACCTTTAATGGTGTTTCAAAAATAAGCAACCATAATAATCAAAAACAACAAATAATATACTTTTGTGCTACTAATATAAGAATCAACAAACTGATCAAGCATCACATGGTCCAAAACTTATATCATCAAACTAACACTTAATAACAACTGAAATTAACATATGGTTCAGATACTTCAAAACATAACGGAGATAAACAACAAACTAATCAAACAAACTGAAGCCCGTGTCATCATCTGGCTGCTCATTAGGTCCATCCTTCTCCTCCTCCGTAGCAGCAGTAAGAACAACACCAAAACCAGCAGCTGCTACAGGTGCAACACCGGCAAACTTGCTAGGATCCTCCAGGTATTCTTTCACTTTGTCAGCCAGAGGGAAATAATAATCGGTCTCAACAGCAATGGCCAACACATTCTTGTGGGCTAAGGTTAAATTAATAGCTTAAATTAATTGCTTAAATTAATCAAAAGTTCTGTAACGGAAAGATGATTGAATTTGAGAGCTTAAGCTTAAATTAGTTTCTTTAATCTTCAATTGGATATGAGTATCGATAAAGAAGAAGAGGGAAATGGTGAAAGTGGAGGAGGCAATGGTGGAAATGGTGGTGGACATAAAGAAGAATAACAAGGAGGAAATAAAAAAGACAAAAAAAAAATCTATTTTTTGGGCTCTTCACGCGCCTATATTGGGTGAAACTCACTCTATGTGCCAACTCAGCAAGAAGTGCCTGATTGCAACAAAGTTCATGTAATGTACGTGCTCATTAGGAACACCCCTAAGTTTAGGTGTCTAAATGAAAAATCGTGCTAACTTTAAGTGTCTCCGTATGTATTCGGCCAAAATTTTATTATGAGGGGTTTCTTTTAGTAAAGGTAAATTTGGGATTTAATTATTCTTCCGCGCTGGCTGGCCTGACCAATGGTGTCGGGCGCCATAACGACCTATTATGGAAAATGAGTCGTGACATTAAAATGCCTCAATTAAAATAAATGCTCAAATAATTTATAATGCTTATCAACTTGCTTTAGATCATGCTAGGCCAAATGTTCCAACTCCTACTTCGTCTAGTTCACAATCGTCGTATCTAAATGAGCTTCAAGTTTATTTGTCGCAGGGCCTTGAGAAGGAGAATCCAGATGGCACCTTTGATCTTTTGGAATGGTGGAAGGCCAGAGAAAAACATTTTTCGGTTCTTGCAAGGATGGCTTAGGATATTTTATGTGTTCAAGCTTCAACAGTGGCATCAGAGAGCGCTTTCTGTCAAACAAGACTTCAAATAGGTGATCATAGAGCGTCTATGAGGGAGAGCTTAGAAGAATCAGTACTCTTCAGAGATTGGATCCGCTCGGAAAGAAAAATTTTTGGACTTGCAGAATCACAACCGGAGATAGTAGCGGAACTTACGGAGGATGTTGCTTCGCCCGGAAGCGGTGATGAACAAGCTTATTTTCCGTCACCACCAACGGAACTTCCTCCGAACCTTGAAGGATTTATGAAATTTATTAGAGATACTATGTAGATTATGGCGTAACTTGTACTTTGGCACATCTTCTTTAGTTTTTTTTCTTTTAATGGTGGTATTAGCACCTTGTTGTGCTAATTCCATTGGGGGGAGGAAGACTAAGAAAAATATTGCCAATTTTGTTAAGGTCATAATAATAAAAATTATACATTCCCTTGAATATCTCTTTGTAGTTATTTTTTGTGTTTAAATTTGACTCTTTAGAAGATTTAACTTACAATTCTATATAAGCTATACTATATTTACAAGAAATTATATAATGAAATATATATACATAACATACTATACATACTACATAATATATATATACACACACACACACACACTTGTCACGACCCCAATTCTCCTTCCGTGAACATGTCGTGATGGCACCTAGTTCCTATAACTAGGTAAGCCTAACAATGTGGAACAACAACATAGCTTGCAGAATAAATTATTTAAAAACGTTCAATTAAAAGAAAACTGTATAAAAGATGCCGTTCGGCATATATTACTCAATAATGCAGAAGTCGACAACATCGCCCCAAAACACGGAAACTCACGGGAAACACAAGCTAAAGAAGTACTGTAAATGCTCTAATCTCCAGAGTGTTGTCACGACCCAAACCCCTCTCCGGTCTTGATGGCGCCTCTCATGAAGATAAGGCCAGCCCACCAACCCTATTTGCCTTTTTCATAAATAGATAAACATGAATAAACAATTTTTAAAGATGATTCAATAATATTACTTAGCGGAAGTACAACCAAACACAGCCCAAACCGGGGTGTCATATGTCACGAGCATCTAGAGGAGTCTAAATACAACTACAAGGCCAGTTATATGTAGAATAAAATTTAGAATCAAAGAAAGAAATCCGGTGCCGTGAACGCTGGCGGTCACCTTGCTCAGCTACGATAACAAAATCTTCAACCTGCTCAAAACCCGCTACCGGGTGAACAAATACCTGCATCTGCACGCGAGGTGCAGGGAGTAAAGTGAGTACTCCAACTCAGTGAGTAATAAAAGTAAATAATAACTGAGCAGCAAGAAATCACGTAAAGCAACCACCATGCTGTATAGAAGCTGGGTACAATTTTCTAAGAAAATAGTGAAATATGTGAAATCTTTAGAAATACCTAGGCTCAGTTCAAATGTCTTTTGAAAATGATCTTTTCAATAATTACAAAAACGATTTCAAAATGATTAATGCTGATAAGCGCAGAAAATCCGCCCATCGGGCGCAAATACCACAGTAAAACAGGTAAAGGCAAATAAATATGCAAGATGAGCGCATAAAAGTTTGCCACTCGGGCACATCTCAAAACAGTACCAGCCCCTCGGGCTCAATATCGATCGCTCAGAACAGTATCAGCCCCTCGGGCACAATATCACATCACTCAGAACAATATCAGCCCCTCGGGCTCAGTATTTGTCACACAATACAACATCAGCCCCTCGGGCTCACTCTCAAGTCACATGGGTACCAGCGCTCACTGTGGGTGTGCAGACTCCGGAGGGGCTCCTACAGCCCAATCGCTATATCATCATAAGGCCTGAAAGCCTGTATATATCAACATGAGGCCTGAAAGCCTTCTCACAATACACTCGAGGCTTGAGAGCCTCCTCACATATCGCTCGAGGCCTGAAAGCCTCCTCACATATCACTCGAGGCCTGAAAGCCTCACCTCATGCTCAAGGCCTGAAAGCCTCACTCAGTCCAGAAATATCATAAGCCCCTCGGGCATCAATAAAACAAAAGTACTCAGCTCAAACACTAGTTCAAATATCATTTAAATCTAAAGGTTGAGTAAAAATATAGCTGAGTTAATGAAACAGTGTAGTTCAATTGGACTGAGTTCAAATAATATTTCAAATAGTGAGGAAAGAGTGATAAAAATCCCTAAAGGGGTTCAAATAATTGGCACGAAGCCCAAATATGGCAATCAGCCCAAGTCATGATAATATCAAAAAAGTTTCAGTTAAATACGCGATAAAATCAACAACCGGGACGGACCATGTCACAATCCTGAATGGTGCTTTACCCCACGCTCGCTATCCGGCATGTAAGTCACCTAAATATAGCACTACGGTGTGCAAATCCGAAGTTTCAAACCCTCAGGATATCATTTACAATCATTACTCACCTCGAACCGGTGAAATCTCTAGCTCGTGACACCTTTGCCCCTCAAACCGGCCTCCACGCGCGTCGAATCTATCCAAAATCATAGCGAATACATCACAATATACCAATGGGGTAATACCCAATCGAAAACAATAGAAAAATAACAAAAATCTCAAAATTTGCAAAACCCGAGCCCCGAGCCCACTTTTCGAAAAATCAAAAAATTAACATTACCGGATTCCTTATCTTGCCACGAGTCTAAACATACCAAGAACTCTCAAATCCGAGCTCAAATGACCCATCAAATCCCAATTTGAAATATCAAAAACCCAAGCCCTAGTTCATCAATTTTAGGCTCAATTTCCATGAATTTCTAGGTTAATTTCACATAATAATAATGTTTTTAACTCATAAAACTTACCTCCAGTCAATCCCAGTCGAAACTCTCTTCAATTGCTCCCAAAAATCTCTCAATATGTTCAACAATGGAGGAAAAATACCCTTAGCTCGCGGATGAAACGTTATTTTAAAAACCCTTCTGCCCAGGCCTATTTCCGCTTCCGCGATAAAAATGTCGCTTCTGCGACTTCCACTTTTGCAGATTCCCTCATTTCGCCCAGGACCGCTTCTGCAGAACTTGCCTCGAGTCCAAGACTCGCTTCTTCGCTTCTACGGAACCGCTTCTACGGTCCAATTTCCGCATAAGCGAAAATACCAGATACCAGAACTCTTCAGAATACATCAAGTCCAAAATTCACCCCGTTGGCCATCCAAAATCACCCCGAGGCCCCCGGGACCTCAACAAAAAACACCAATATGATCCAATACCTTATTCAAACTTGCTCGAACCATCAAAACACCATAGTTAACACAAAAATCATCAGATTATATCAAATTCAAGCCTAAGTTTATCCAAATCTTCCGAAACTCACATTCGATCAAAAACCCAACCAAAACACCTCCGAATCAACTGAAATTTTACACACACATCCCAAATCACCTAACGAAGCTACTGCAACTCTCGGAATTCCATTCTGACCCTCGAATCAAAATCTCACTTATCAACCGGAATTCGCCGAAATACTAACTTCGCCAATTCAAGCCTAATTCTACACCGGACCTCCAAAATCAATTCCAATCACACTCCTAAGTCACAAATCATCCCTCGAAGCTAACTGAATCACCAGAAATTGTATCCGGACCCTCTAACTCAATAGTCAACATCCAGTTGACTTTTCCAAAACAAGCCTTCCTAAAAGAGACTAATTGCCTCATTTCTACCAAAACCAATCCAAATCAACTCTAACACACAAAATACGGATAATGAAACATGAAGAAGCATAAAAGGGGGGAAATGGGGAGGTAACTCCTGAGACGACGGGTCGGGTCATCAAAATTGTCTGCATCAAGGTATGATAGAAAAACTAAGTATTAAAGATAGAATAAAGAAGGAGACTCTTCAGTCTACGGACATTGCAGATTTACCTTGAAGTCTCCGTAGCTCTCCCCGCCTCAAGGGTAGTGCACCTGAGTGAAGTTACCTAGATCCGCACATGAAAAACGTGCGCAGAAAGGGCATGAGTACACCACACGGTACTCAATAAGTGCCAAGCCTAATCTCGGTTGGGTAGTAATGAGGAAGGTCAAGGACCTACTGAGATAAAACACAATAGATGATAGGATAAGGAAAACAGTATAGGTAGCGTCTACAATGAGAATTTAAACAGGATAATTAAGGGAAACAGTAATAGGAAGCAGAAACAAAACAACGTAAGGAAATACTGCTCACATCAGGAAGTAATAGCCGGGGATATCTTGGTATCCCGAGGATCTCTTGGTATCCTCCTAATATACACTAGGGATCTCTTGGTATCCCGTGGATCTCTTTGTATCCTCATCATATACACTAGGGATCTCTTGGTATCCCGACGATCTCTTGGTATCCATATCATATACACTAGGGATCTCTTGGTATCCCGCACCTCAGTCCAGAACATAACAAGTACAGGGGTATCTCCCAGGATGCCGACCCGTAGTCCCACTTTAAAACACACAATAATAGCCCAGACATTAGGATAAATGCTAAACTCAGAAACAAGTAATGGAAAATTCTAGCCTAATCAAGCTTCACGGAGTATAAACAAGTCAGTTAAAACACTTAGGTAAGTAAGTCAAATAAACATGCTTCTCTAAACTAGAATAGGAAAAAACTTGCAATTCAAAATAAACAAATAAGTAAGAAAACTCAATTTAAATACTACAAGTAAAACGGATTCCCAACAATAAGCTCAAGTACGCGATCATCACCTCATCTACAAGGCATTCAATTACCAAATATCATATCCTAAAGGGGAAAAGGTCCTCCACACAAGGTTAGACAAGCCACTTACCTTGAAGCGATACAAAAAACAACCAGAAACCACGCCTTTTGCCACGAGTATCCGACTCCAAATGGTCCAAATCTATACAATTCAATTATATATCATAAATAACATCGCAAACAACTAGTTTCACTATTTAATTCAAAGCTACGACGTGAAATTAGGTAAAATAACCAAAATGCCCTTCAGGCCAACGTCTCAGAATCGAATAATTTTTATATTTTCAGAACCCTCGTACTCTCACGAGTCTAACCATATAAAAATCTCCCAAATCAGAGGTCAAACACCCACTCAAAACTCAATAGTTTAGCCTATGAAGTTTTACCCAATTTTTCCAAATTTTGATCCTCAATTCGAATTTTAATGATGTATTTAACTACATAATGATGAAATATAACTAGAAGGGATTAAAGAAACTTTACCCAATAATCTCCTCTTCAAAACCCTTTCAAAATCGCCCCCTCCCGAGCTCAAATTTGATTTTTCCAACTTTTGAAATTAAACCCTCGATTTTACTATTTCTAAATAGGGATTTCCGCTTCTGCGGACAAGTGCGGTCCCGCTTCTGCGGAACAAGAGCTGCTTCTGTGGTTTTCACTAAAATGCCAGGGACCGCATCTGCGATAAAAGGGCTGTAGCTGCGAAATCGCATCTGCAGGGAACTTCCGCTTTTGCGGAAACTAAGGAAACACTGGAGCCCGCATCTGCGATGCCTGAGCCGCTTCTGCGGCTCCGCTTCTGCGGCTCCGCTTCTACGGGAATAGCACCGCTTCTGTGGTTTCTGAGGGAAAGGAGCAAAGCTGCTTCTGCGTCCATTTAGCCGCTTCTGTGGTGCCACATCTGCGGTGCCGCATCTGCGGTTCCCAAGCCGTAGATGCGAAAATACCAGAAGTAGAAATGGTTCAGCTGCTGCAACACTTCTCCAATCTTCCCCATAACCACCCGAAATCATCCCGAGGCCCTCGGGATCTCAACCAAAAGCACCAATAACACCTAATACCTCATTCAAACTTGTACCAATCCTTAAACCACCCAAAATAACGTCGGAAAATACACTTTCAATCAAAAACCCAACCAAAACACGTCCGAATAACCGAAAATTTTGCGCGCATATCCCAAATGACATGGCGTAGCTACTGCAACTTCTGGAATTCTATTCCGAGCCTCAGATCACTATCGGACCGAAAACTTCAAAAATTCAAACTTTGGCATTTCAAGCCTAAATGAGCTACGGACTTCCAAAATACATTCCGAACACGCTCCCAACCCCGAAATCACCTAACGAAGCTAAGGGAACCATCGAATTTCCATTCCGAGTTCGTCTTCACACTGTTCCGACTACGGACCATTTTTCAACATTTAAGCTCTCATATAGGGACGAAGTGTCCCAAAACTCTCCGAAACCCAAAATCGAACGTCCAAGCAAACCAGAATAGTAGAAATGAACTTAGGGGAAACAGTTAATAGGGGATCGAGGTGTTAATTCTTAAGACGACCGGCCGGGTCATCACATCCTCCTACACTTAAACATTCGTTCGTCCTCGAACGAGCATAGAGAACATACCTGAGGTAGTGAAAAGATGAGGGTAACTGCTGCGCATATCCTGCCCGGTCTCCCAAGTCGCCTCCTCGGCTGGCTGACGCCGCCACTAAACCTTCACTGAAGCTATGTTCTTTGACCTCAACTTTCTGATCTGTCTGTCTAATATAGCTACTGGTTCCTCAACATAGGATAGATCCTTGTCCAGCTGGACTGAACTGAAATCCAACACATGCGACGTGTCACCGTGATACCTTCGGAGCATCGAAACATGAAATACCGGATGAACTCCGGCCAAACTAGGAGGTAAGGCAAGCTCATAAGCAACCTCCCTAACTCGCCTCAAGATCTCAAAAGAGCCAATAAACCTTGGACTCAACTTTCCTTTCTTCCAAAACCTCATGAACCCTTTCGTAGGCGAAACCTAAAGGAGAACCCGCTCACCAACCATATATGAAACATCACGAACCTTCATGTCCGCGTAGCTCTTTTATGTGGACTGGGCTGTACGGAGTCTATTGTGAATCATCTTAACTTTCTCCAATGCGTCCTGAACCAACTCTGTGCCCAATAGCCTGGCCTCACCCGACTCAAACCAACCCACCAGAGATCTACACCTCCTACCATACAAAGCCTCATACGGCACCATCTGAATGTTGGAATGATAACGGTTATTGTAAGCAAACTCCACCAATGCCAAGAAATTATCCCAAGACCATCCAAACTCAATCACACACGCACGAAACATATCCTCAAGAATCGGAATAGTAGGCTCGGACTGTCCGTCTGTCTAGGGGTGAAATGTTGTGCTCAACTCCACTCGAGTGCCTAACTTTTGCTGCATGGCTCTCTAGAACCGCGATGTAAACTAAGTACCTCTGTCCGAAATGATAGAAACTAGAATACCATGAAGATGGACGATCTCCCAGATATAAATCTTCGCCAACTACTCCAATGAATAAGTGGTACACACAGTAATGAAATGAGCAGACTTCGTCAGCCGATCCACAATGACCCAAATGGCGTCAAACTTCTTCAAGGTCTATGGTAGTCTAGATACAAAGTCCAAGGTGATGTGCTCCCATTTCCACTCCGGAATCTCTATCTGCTGAAGAAACCTACCCGAGCACTGGTTCTCATACTTCACCTGCTGGCAGTTGAGGCATCTAGACACATAACCAACTATAACTTTCTTCATTCGCCTCCACCAATAGTGCTGCCTCAAGTCCTGATACATCTTCGTGGCACCCGGATGGACGGAATACCGCGAACTATGGGCCTCTGCTAGAATCAACTCTCGAAGATCATCAATATTGGGCACACAAATCCGGCCCTGCATCTTCAATACCCCGTTATCTCCGATAGTCATATCTCTAGCATCTCCATGCTGAACCTTGTCCTTAAGGACAAGTAAATGAGGGTCTTCATACTGCTGCTCCCTGATACGATCAAATAAGGAAGACCGGGAAACCACACAAGCTAGAACCTGACTAGGTTCCTAAAAATCCAATCTCACAAACTGGCTGGCTAAGGCCTGAACATCCATTGCCATAGGCTTATCTGAAGCTGGTAAGTATGCCAAAATCCCCAAACTCTACGCCCGGTGACTCAAGGCATCGGCCACTATATTGGCCTTGCCCGGGTGATAAAGAATAATGATATCATAATCCTTAAGCAACTCTAACCACCTCCTCTGACGCATATTTAGATCCTTTTGCTTGAGTAAGTATTGCAAGCTCTGATGGTCAGTATAGATCTCACAAGGCACACCGTATAAGTAATGATGCCAGATCTTCAAGGCATGAACAATGGTAGCTAACTCAAGGTCGTGGACAGGGTAATTCTTTTTATGTATCTTCAACTATCTGGATGCGCAGGCAATCACCCTACCATCCTGCATCAACACCACACGAAGGCCAACTCTCGAGGTGTCACAATAGACAGTATAAGACCCCGAACCAGTAGGCAACATCAAAATTGCGGCTGTAGTTAAAGCTGTCTTGAGATTCTGAAAGCTCACCTCACACTCCTCTATTCACTGAAATGGGGTACCCTTCTGGGTTAATCTAGTCATAAGGGCCGCAATCGATGAAAATCCCTCCACAAAAAGATGGTAGTAGCCCGCCAAACCAAGGAAACTGTGAATCTCTATCGCTGAAGATGGCCTGGGCCAACTCTGTACGACCTCTATCTTCCTCATATCCACCCGAATGTCCTCACTCGAAATCACGTGGCCTAAGAATGCCACAGAACTCAACCAAAACACATAATTTGAGAACTTTGCATATAACTTCTT
This sequence comes from Nicotiana glauca, assembly GCA_026770625.1. Lineage (NCBI taxonomy): Eukaryota > Viridiplantae > Streptophyta > Magnoliopsida > Solanales > Solanaceae > Nicotiana > Nicotiana glauca. Next base: position 76,161 of record MU772138.1, read on the forward strand.
CTCCCTCAAGGTCTGAAGCACGGTCGTCAAGTGCTGCTCATGATCTTACCGACTCCAGGAATACACTTGAATATCATCAATAAAAACAATAACGAACGAGTCAAGATATGGCCTGAACACATTGTGCATCAAATGCATGAAAGCTGCTGGGGCATTGGTTAGCCCGAATGACATAACAAGGAACTCGTAATGACCATACCGAGTCCTCAAGGCTGTCTTTGGGATATCTGGCTCCCCAATATTCAACTGATGGTAACCTGAGCGCAAGTCAATCTTAGAAAACACATGTGCGCCCTGAGGCTGGTTAAACAGATCATCGATACGAGGCAAAGGATAACGGTTCTTCACTGTAACCTTGTTCAACTGGTGATAATCAATACACATACGCATAGAACCATCCTTCTTCTTCACAAACAAGACAGGAACACCCCACGGTGAAACACTGGGTCGAATAAAACCTTTACCAAGCAATTCCTATAACTGATCCTTTAACTCCTTCAACTCAGGAGGAGCCATACGATACAGAGGAATGGAAATAGGCTGAGTGCCCGACAACAGATCAGTGCCGAAATCAATGTCTCTATCGGGCGGCATGCCCGAAAGATCAGCTGGAAACATATCGGATAATCACGTACTACTGGAACTGAATCAACAGAAGGGGTATCAACACTGACATCTCTCACATAAGCTAAATATGCGGCACACCCCTTCTCAACCATACGCTGAGCTTTATGGAAAGAGATAACTCTACTGGGAGTGTGATCTAAAGTATCACTCCACTCAATACGCGGAATACTTGGCATAGCCAACGTCACGGTCTTGGCATGACAATCAAGATTAGCAAAATGGGGAGAAGACCAGTCCATGCCCAAGATAATGTCAAAATCCACCATACCAAGTAAAAAAATCTGCTCTAGTCTCAAAACCACGAAGAGTAACCAAACATGACCGATAAATGCGGTCCACAACAAGAGAATCCCCCACAGGAATAGAAACATAAACGGGGGCACTCAAAGAATCCCGAGTCATACCCAAATGCGGAGCAAAGTAAGAAGACACATAAGAATAAGTAGATCCCAGATCAAATAGAACCAATGCCTCTCTGTGACAAACCAGTATAATACCTGTAATGATGGAGTCAGAGGAAACAGCCTCGGTACGCGCTGGAATAACATAATATCTGGCCTGGCCCCTCTCTCGAGGGTGAACTCTATCTCCTCGACCTCCACCCCTAGCTGGCTGGACATGTGGGGTAGCAGCTGGAGCTATGATCGTGGCCTGAGAACTCTGCTAAGCGCGCTGTGGCTGAGAAGTCTGTGGCGGCGCACTCCTCCCAAGTCTAGGGCAATCTCTCACCACATGGCGGGTGTCTCCACACTCAAAACAAGATCTATGAGGGTGCGGTGGCTATGACTAGCTCGGGCCAGACCTGCTGGACTGACCTCTGGATGCACCCCGTGCAGGAGGCACACTAGAAACTGGAGGTGAATAGTAAGGCTCCTAAGGTATAGGCGGAGCTGGAGCACTGTTGGCTGCAGGAAGAGCTGAATGAACAGGGTGACCCGCATAACCCCTACCATGATGACCTGCTACTGGGGTATGGGCACCAAAGTAGTGGCCCGACTCTCGAGACCTCTTGGCCTCCCTCTCCCCTCGCTCTCTGGTGAGCATACCCTCAACCCTCATTGAAATGCTCACTACCTGCTGATAAGGAATATCCATCTCCAACTCTCGAGCCATGCTAGATCTGATGGGTGGAATAAGACCCTCAATGAACCTGCAAACTCTCTCCCGAAGTGTAGCAACCAAAGCCGGGGCATGCCTGGCCAACCTGGTATAACAGATAGCATACTCCGAAACGGTCATAGCACCTTGCAGAAAATTCTCAAACTATGCGCGCTATGCGTCCCTGAGACTCTGGGGGACAAACTCTCTCATAAATATGCCCGAGAACTGGGTCCAAGTCAGTAAAGAAGCCTCGACTGGACTGTCTATCTCATAAGTGCGCCACCAGTCATAGGCGGCTCCCTGAAGCTGAAAAGCAGTGAAAGAAACCCCGCTGGACTCCATTATGCCCATAGTGCGAAGAATACATCCGAAGGCATCATTTGATGCTAATCCACTGAATACTGGGGGATTATACTTCTTGAACCTCTCAAGTCTCCGTTGCTCATCCTCTGAAGCAGCTGACCCATCCTCGGGCTGAACTGGCAGTGCAGGCGATACGGGAATAATCTCGGGAGCCTGCTCAACCTGCACTCGCTACTCAGGAGTGCGGACGGCGGGAGTCTGCGCTCCTCCCCCGGCCTGGGAGGTGGCTGCAGCAAGGGGAAACAACCCTGCCTGAGCCAAGATGGTGTACATGCTCATGAACTGAGCCAAATTCTCCTGGAGAGCTGGAGTAGTAATGGCAGTAGTAGGCGTGCCAGGTGCCTGGGCTCCGGCTGGATCTGCTGGTGTTGCCTCGGCGGCAGCTCCCGCAGGTGCTCTGGCTACACCACGTACGTGTCCTCGACCTCTCCCCCGGCCTCTGACGGCTGCAGTAGGGGGCGCGGGTGCCTGATCATCTCGAGTAGCACGTGTCCTCACCATCTGTGAGAGAATAGAAGACACAAGTTTAGAATTGATGTCAAAAACATCGCACAAAAAGGAATTCAAATAAAATGAAATTTTTTCCTAAACAGTTACATAGCCTCTCGTAGATAAATACAGACGTCTCCGTACCGATGTTATCACGACCCAAAATCCACTAAGGTTCGTGATGGCACCGGACACCTCTGTCAGGCCAGCCAACTAACTTATAAATTAATTCCTCTTTTAATACTATTGAAAATCTAAGATTTTTCCTTCCATTTTTATAAATAAAAGTTCACTACTAGAATTCAAATTTAAATAATAACGATTAGTACAAATCCGTTGTAAACCATTCCAGAAACTTGGTGTCACAAGTACATGAGCGACTACTGATAAGAGAAATAAAATACAACATTCGCCCGGAATACAGTGGACGGAAAGTAAATAAAGTACATTGGAAGGAACTACTCTAGCTGCGGTCGCCTCAAATGATGCAGCTCACCTAGTCCCATTGTCATCCATTCGGCTACGCCCAATAGGCTGCTAGAGGTATATATATACCTATGCAACAAAAATGCACCGTAGTGTAGTATGAGTACGTAATCAACGTTTACTCAGTGAGTGTCCCGCCTAATCCCGAAGGGGTAGAGACGAGATGGTCAACTTTGACACACTCTAATGGTCCAATGATCATTTATCCTCAATACACATGTTAAACCGTGGATTTATTCTTTATAAACATGATTCTAATCCAAATAGAGGAAATGAATAAACACAGAGTTCTTTCATAGGAAAATTTCCCGAATTCCTCTTTAAAACATAATCCAAATATATTTAAGCCACGAAAAGGCAATAATAACTTAATTAAGTTCAGGCAGCAACATAGGCATGCACAAATCATACCGAGGCGACGGCCCGATCCAACAGAAATAAATATGCACTTGCCGAGGGTCGGCGGCGCGCCTATAGATGCATATATTAATCTGCCGAGGCGTTTGGCCGGTTCCAAAATAAACCAACACAGACAGACAATCAGCCAAGAAGTTTTTTTTTAGAAATCCATTTATTAATTTAATGTGATCTAAGCAATTCAAACCATCAAAGGATTAACAATTAATTCAAATATAACATGCTTTTGGGTCCTAGACTACCCGGACAATAGCATAATAGTAGCTATGCACGGACTCTCATCACCTCGTGCGTACGTAGCCCCCACAAATAGGAGCACACAATCATTCACTTCACCTATGGTGTAAATTCCCCCTCACAAGACTAGAAAGAAGACTCACCTCGCTCCGAACACTCATAACCGGCAATCTACATTCTTCCGAAGGCTTGAACCAATGCATGATGCACCAAAAATAGCCAATGATCCTACAAATCCATTAATATATGCTCAACTATACTTTACAACCCAATTTATAACAATTCCTAACCCCGAACGAAAAGTTGACCAAAATGCCCTCGGGCCCACGTGCCCGGAATCCGAAATTTCTCTAAGGTAAAGATCACCCATAAACTTAGGAACTCAAATACATAATTTTCTCTTAATTCCATACTCAAAATCGTGGCTAAAATCCAAGATTATAACTTTCTAGGTTTTCAACCAAAACCCCCAATATTTACTCTAATTTCCATGCTTAAATCCATATATAATTGATATATTTAACTCAAAAGTGATAGGGATAACTTACCTTAATCATTGACGACAAAATCCTCTCTTGAAGCTCCCCAAAAATCGCCCATGCCATGAAGAAATATGATAGAAATGGCCAATCCTCGACTTTAAAATGACAGTCTGCCTCCAGGGATTTCCGCTTATGCGGAAAAATCCCGCTTCCGCGATCACGCTTTTGCGGAAAATAATCCGATTCTGCGGTCCCTAAGCTCCAGCCAAATTTCCGCTTCAGCGGAAACAAAACCGCATCAGCGGTTCCGCTTAAGCGGTCCAAAAGCTGCTTTTGCAGCTCCTCCCCAAGACGGCCTTTCCCGGTGCTGCGACCATTCCTCCGTAGATGCGGTCCCGCTTCTGCGGAACCTTGACTGCATCTGCGGTCCTCAAGCCTTAGTCTAAAAACCGCTTCTGCGGCCTCCCATTCAATTCTGCGATTCCACTTCTATGGTCAAACAACCGTAGAAGCGAAAATACCAGCAACCAAATGCCTTCAGCTCACTTCAAACTCCAATTTTGATCTGTTAACCACCCGGAATCCACCCGAGGCCCCCGGGACCCCAACCAATCACACCAACCAAATCCCAAAACATATTACGGACTTGCTCGAGGCTTCAAATTACATCAAACAACACTAAAATCACGAGTTACACCCCAATTCGAGCTCTATGAACTTTAAAACTTCAAACTTCTATTTCCGATGTTTAAACCTATCAAATCATGTCCGATTGACATCAAATTTTGCACACAAGTCATATTTGACATTACAGACCTACTCCAACTTTCGGAATTGGATTCTGACCCCGATATCAAAAAGTCAACCTCCGGTCAAACTTCCCAAAAACCTTCAAATTTCCATCTTTAGCCAAATGGCTTCAAAATGACCTACGGACCTCCGAATTCACTTCCGATCGTGCTCCCAACACCAGAATCAGCATACGGAGCTGCTCCCTGTCTTGGAATTTCAAACGGACATTGATAACACCGAAATGCACTTCAAACCAAACTTATGAAATTCCTTCTAAAATACTAACTTCCACAATAGGCGTCAAAACACTCCCGGGTTATCCAAAACCCAATCCGGGCATACGCCCAAGTCCGAAATCATCATACGAACCTACTGGAACCTTCAAATCCTGTTTTCGAGGCCGTTTACTCAAAATTCCAATCCTAGCTCATTCTTTTAACTTTAAGCTTCCGAAATAAGAATTATCTTCCCAAATCAACTCCGAACTTTTCGAAACTAAATTTTGACCACGCGTACAAGTCGTAATACCTGAAACAAAGCCGCTCATGGCCTCAGACTGCTGAACGATGCGCTAGGGCTCGAAACGACTGGTCGGGTCGTTACATTCTCTCCCACTTAAACATACGTTCGTCCTCGAACGTGCTGAGAACTACACTGGAATAGTCTGAAAATCACTATTTGGCACCTCAAGCACCTTCCCGTGCTACCACAACTTAGCTGAGCACATAAGCTTGATAAATTCAGAAGATATTTCCTTTTTATTCAAGAAAAAGCCTTAGAGCCCGATTCCAACATCCGGGATCCTATGCCAGGCCTGTTTCCAACATACGATCACCATATCAATCACTACGCGCTGTACTCAAACACGATTGCATAACTTTGTTGAATTCACACTTTGCATTTCCCAATCGTAGGACCACAATAACCTTTTCTGATCAACTTAGTCAAAATCCTTCTAATCTGATGCTCCCATTGCACCCCATGACATATATAGGTCTTACTCTAACCTTTACCATACCGCCACGACGGAAGAGATGTACCAACATTCATAATCAATTGTCGAGTCAACAAAACATTAGGTCTACACTCCTGACAAGGCCTTCACCTCATTCTGAACCCAATAATTGTCTTATCTCCATAACATACCTCATACAGCTGGATTGCATAGAATCCTAGATCAAGGGATCTCGTCTCATCCGATACAACTAGTCAGGCAATAACCCACCCCAAAAATTGTTAAAATCTCATATGATGCTACCATGCGCCAATAGGCCACCAATTAGAACGCAATGCAAAAGGAAAACGAACTCCGGAAGGAATTACCAATCCCCCGCACTAATACGGACTTCCCTTAGACGATAGGAAATGGAGAACACAAAGGAATAGCATATAGAAAACTAGACTGGACATCACACTGTTGCGGCGCGCAACCCGATCCAAATAACATACCCATGGCAGCGTGCCACCCGATCCACAAACAGATCTCACATAAGGAGATTGCACTTCGAGCTAAATTTGCTTAGTACAATAGAAATATCGAATTTCAATCGCAAGCACGCTAAGTGAATATTACCATCTCTGAGAAAACACATAACACTATAGGCTACAAAACTCAAGCACAACTAAGGTGCAATATACAACACAAATCTCAAAGCCATTCTGCTCATAACACATCATTTCTACGTGGATCTTCAACACGTAAATAATTTTCTCAAACCGTCTCACAACTCTTATGGCACAATACATCATTACCTGGAATAGCTGATGACAAACATAACACCCTGACTGTTCCTCCATAAGGAATGCTCGTTAAAACGAACACAACTGAACTGATATAAAGCCCTGTTCACATATAAATCAATCCACTGATCTCAAGCCAATTTCTGACTGCACCAACTTGGCTAATAACCTTTCAAAGGTCCATAGTAACCCACTTTTCCTCTTAACACATAAGAACAACCATCATAACCGGAGCAACCTCCTCGGTTCATAACCCAATAAACAAAGTGCCCTCCAGGCCTAATTTCTCCAATTAATGATATTACCATCATCCCCTTACTTGGTTCAAATCTCTAACCGATCAAGTGACTACATGTCACACTTATACAATCTTCACGTGGGGCATGCCCTTACAACCTTCCTAAATGAATAACGGGGCTGCTCATTCCAACCATCGATTGCACCAACGCTGAAAAGAGATCAAGAATCCTTAACCAGGATACAAATCCTTTTTCACAAAACATCGATCTCAGGTGACGCTGAAGCCAATACCAATTTACTCTAATCATTCAACCCTTTCCTTGCTCATCCGAGCCCGTGACATCCTTGCCAACTGCAACCTTGATCCTCACTTCATATTTCCATGCTACTCACTGCACCCAACATGCCAACATCTGATAGAACATGATTCTCATCGAAATCTCCGAAATCATTAATACTTCAACACTTCATCATATAAGAACCTTGCACTTAACTCACTTCAGGAGAACCATAGCAACACACAGGTAATTCCCATAACCGAGGAATATGCAAATCTGCAGGTAGTGGTCCAAGCCACCATAGCCTTTTCGGAATCTGCTTTCACTTAACGAGCCATAACAGAAGGATGCCCCTGATAAATCATCAATCACGGCGGCCGACAAAACTCACACGTACTGCCACAAATCAAATGCATAACTCGATCACGCTGAATGAATGGACTACAGACTCCAACATGCCAAATTCAACTATGGCTAATCAATTTACCTTCTTCTAATTCCTCCTTGCGTGCCTTAAAAATAAGACTAACTCCATTCAACACATAACATACTCCTTCTACACTCACCCCGAGTGTCCTTGAATCACGAGACCATGCTGTCTCAATTCCCACGAACTATTTCATAACACCCAAATGCTACACCACAAGCGAAACATCCCGGAACATCCTGTGCCTCTTCTCATAAACTACCACAAAGCTTGATTCTTAATTGTACGTACAAGCTCGACATCATTAGGCACCACACTTTACCTTCCTGAGTTCACTAGGACCGTTACTGAGAGCCACCTGCTCTGACTTGGTCCCAAATATAATCAACCCCATGAATCTTCTAGCACATTAATACCCTCTCAACGAAGCACTTGGCAGAACCACTCCTCTTTAAACCCGCTTCTATACAAAGCATAAATTTTGAACCTTTTCCCAAGTTCGAATATGAGCCCATAAGGCTAACCATAGCACATCCTTAACAATTTCTCCGCTCAATTTACTACTTATGGTCCTTCCTCGTAGCGGAATTAATCAATCAATATGCTGATAACTAGAAATCATGCAAGTAGTTAAGCATACAGCCCAATTATAAGTGGTGGGACTCTCCCACTTAGCTTGAAGCCACCATTTCACCATTCTTGAGTTCGCCCGACCTTTTTACCTCTTATTGGCATAACCTCGCGCCGTAAGTTATCAAAATTTCTCAGAATCTTACTGTAAATCCCCATCTTTCATATTTTGAATCATTAACCACACTCGCACATCCGATCTCTTTGTTGAACAACCAATATAATTCTTTGCAGAAGCTTCGCCAACCACGTGACCGCTAACCTGCTCACGGGGAATAGCCCACCTAGGGGAATTACCTCCTTACATCTTCCCATGCCGCTGCACGGGGTATGTTCACCATGACACCAATAGCCTATCTTGAGTTTGAGCTCACCTTCCAGCTGCACAAGTCCATTCGCTCCTCGCGGACATAAGTTAAATGTGCGGCAATATCCTCCCAATTTTAGGGTTATATTGCACCCTTCTCCATTTCAAGCAGCTCCTTTCCGCCATATCAATCTTCTGCCGCATAATAGCCCATACTTCACATCATACCCGCAGGCTTCAACCACCAATCATTAAAATCCCCCCAATTCGATCCCAACTCGCTTTAGGCGCGTAGTCATCCTACTACTAAGCCCATATGCAACCCTCACCACTCTCCCACTTTGGCGGAACTCATCTCTTTAATTAACCACTTGACCTTGATCCTCATACTTGGCCTCCTAGAAGTCTTAAGCACCACCTGACACTTCCCACATGTCCTTCCTCTCACTTTACTGCTCGATTTTTGCCTTAAATAGAATCTATCTTCGGGGCACTTGAATCCACCATTGCTGCTAACTTTAAACCTTCCCAAAGGTCATCTTTATCGATCCGTCAACATTAGAAATCTTGATTCGATCTTAAACCACTGCACCATGCGATATCTGACAGTTGTATTTCCTATACTATTTCACAATATCTTGCCATAAAGGCGAATTGTAGCAGATTGTAACACCAACAAGCTTAAAGCGTTCAATTAGGACAATAGCACCCACATATAGAGGAGAACTCCACCACGCTTGCAATTACCACGTTTCATTACTTCCACCAGTCCCAATCTGACTGTCCTTAGTTCGATTGACTTTCCCCTGTCGGGAATAAAACACTAAATCCCTTGATTACACGTTGAGTAAACATCCCTTCAATTCATCCACTGCCCCAACACGTGGGCAAACATCCTACCATTACAATAATACTGCGAAAAATCGCTCATGAGCATCATGGCAACCTGTGCCTAGACTCAAGGCTTTTAGAAGTCCTGATATTGAGCTGAACAATAGAATACCCTTCCATAAAGCGACTATAATAGTTCAATCAACTACACCGGGAAAATCATCCCGCACCACATTTGTAGTGCCATTTCAATTCTTCAAATTCTCGATTTCTAGCAAGCGCTCGTGTCGCGTAAGATTGAGTAGAAAGGAAATCAAGGCATAAGCCTCAAAGGAATAGAACGGTACGATAAGGAAATCAAGAAGGGAAGTACTCCTAACAGTCCTACAGCCTCCCGAGGATAAGTACAGACGTCTCCGTACCGATCCGCGAGACTCTACTAGACTTGCTCATGACTCGAGAGACCGACAGGAACCTGGTGCTCTGATACCATGTTGTGACGACCCAAAATCGTCTAAGGGTCGTGGTGGCGCCGGACACCTCTGTCAAGCTAGCCAACTAACTTATCAATTAATTCCCCTTTCAATACTTTTAAAAATCTAAGGTTTTTCATTCCATTTTTATAAATAAAAGTTCACTACTAGAATTCAAATTTAAATAATAACGATTAGTACAAATCCGTTGTAAACCATCACAGAAACTCGGTGTCACAAGTACATGAGTGACTATTGATAAGAGAAATAAAATACAACATCCGCCCGGAATATAGTGGACGGAAAGTAAATACAGTACATTGGAAGGAACTACTCTAGCTGCGGTCGCCTCAAATGATACAACTCACCTAGTCCTAGCGTCATCCATACTGCTACCCCCAATAGGATGCTAGAGGGGTATATATATACCTGTGCAACAAAAATACACAGAAGTGTAGTATGAGTATGTAATCAACATGTACTCAGTGAGTGTCCCAACTAATTTCGAAGGGATAGAGACGAGATGGTCAACTTTGACACACTCTAATGGTCCAATGATCATTTATCCCCAATACACATATTAAACCATGGATTAATTATTTATAAACATGATTCTAATCCAAATAGAGGAAACGAATAAACACATAGTTCTTTCATAAGAATATTTCCCGAATTACTCTTTAAAACATAATCCAAATATATTTAAGCCACAAAAGGGCAGTAGTAACTTAATTAAGTTCAGACAGCAACACAGACATGCGCAAATCATACCGAGGCCACGACCCGATCTAACGGAAATAAATGTGCACTTGCCGAGGGTCGACGGCGCACCTATAGATGCATCTATTAATCTGCCGAGGCGTTCGGCCTGTTCCAAAATAATCACACACAGACAGACAATCAGTCAAGAAGTCAACATGGAGAAATTATCCAAGAAAGGCCAATTCTATTTAACAATTTGAGAAAACGAAGCTTAAGTCTTTTTTTAGAAATTCATTTATTAATTTAATATGATCTAAGCAATTCAAACCATCAAAGGATTCACAATTAATTCAAATATAACATGTTTTTGGGTCCTAGACTACCCGGACAATAGCATAATAGTAGCTACGCATAGACTCTCATCACCTCGTGCATACGTAGCCCCCACAAATAGGAGCACATAATCATTCACTTCACCTATGGGGTAAATTCCCCCTCACAAGATTAGAAAGGAGACTCACCTTGCTCCGAAAACTCATAACCGGCATTCTACATTCTTCCGAAGGCTTGAACCAATGCATGACGCACCAAAACTAGCCAATGATACTACAAATTCATTAATATATGCTCAACTATACTTTACAACCCAATTTATAAAAATTCCTAACCCCGAACAAAAAGTTGACCAAAATGCCCTCAGGCCCACGTGCCCGGAATCCGAAATTTCTCGAAGGTAAAGATTACTCATAACCTTAGGAACTCAAATACATAAGTTTCTCTTAATTCCATATTCGAAATCGTGGCTAAAATCCAAGATTATAACTTTCTAGGTTTTCAACCAAAACCCCCAATATTTACTCTAATTTCCATGCTTAAATCCATATATAATTGATATATTTAACTCAAAAATGATAGGGATAACTTATCTTAATCATTGACGACAAAATCCTCTCTTGAAGCTCCCAAAAAATCGCCCATGCCATAAAAAATATGATAGAAATGGCCAATCCTCGACTTTAAAATGACAGTCTGCCTCCAGGGATTTACGCTTATGCGGAAAAATCCCGCTTCCGCGATCCCGCTTTTGCGGAAAATAATCCGCTTCTGCGGTCCCTAAGCTCCAGCCAAATTTCTACTTCAGCGGAAACCAAACCGCATCAGTGGTTCCGCTTAAGCGGTCCAAAAGCCGCTTCTGCGGCTCCTCCCCAAGCCAGCCTCTCCTGCTTCTGCGACCATTCCTCCGCAGATGCGGTTCCGCTTCTGCGCAACCTTGACCGCATCTGTGGTCCTCAAGCCTTAGTCCAAAAACCGCTTCTGTGGCCTCCCGTTCGATTCTGCGGTTCCGCTTCTGCGGTCAACCAACCGCAGAAGCGAAAATACCAGCAACCAGATGCCTTCAGCTCCCTTCAAACTCCAATTTCGACATGTTAACCATCCGAAATCCACCCGAGGCCTCCGGGACCCCAACCAATCACACCAACCAAATCCCAAAATACATTACGGACTTGCTCGAGGCTTCAAATTACATCAAACAATACTAAAATCACGAGTTACACCTCAATTCAAGCTCTATGACTTTAAAACTTCAAACTTCTATTTCCAATGTTTAAACCTATCAAATCATGTTCGATTGACTTCAAATTATGCACACAATTCATATGTGACATTACGGACCTACTCCTGCTTTCGGAATTGGATTCCGACACCGATATCAAAAAGTCAACCTCCGGTCAAACTTCTCAAAAACCTTCCAATTTCTATCTTTAGCCAAATGGCTTCAAAATGACCTACGGACCTCCGAATTCACTTCCGATCGCGCTCCCAACTCTAGAATCACCATACAGAGCTACTCCCTGTCTCAGAATTTCAAACGGACATTGATAACACCGAAATTCACTTCAAACCAAACTTATAAAATTCCTTCTAAAATACTAACTTCCACAATAGGCGTCAAAATGCTCCCGGGTTATCCAAAACCCAATTCGGGCGTACGCCCAAGTCCGAAATCATCATACGAACCTGCTGGAACCTTTAGATCTCGATTCCGAGGTCGTTTACTCAAAATTCTAATCCTAGCTCATTCTTTCAATTTTAAGCTTCCGAAATAAGAATTCTCTTCCCAAATCAACTCCGAACTTTCCGAAACTAAATTTCGATCACGCGTACAAGTCGTAATACCTGAAACGAAGTCGCTCATGGCCTCAAACTACTGAACAACGCGCTAGGGCTCGAAACGACCGGTCGTTTCCTTACAGATCAACGAGACTCTAATAAACCAGCCTGTGTTCCGTGACTCCTATGAACGTAGAGCTCTGATACCAACTTATCACGACCCCAGTTCGCCCTCCGTGAACATGTCGTGATGGCACCTAGTTCCTATAACTAGGTAAGCCTAACAATGCGGAACAACAACATAGCTTGCAGAATAAATTATTTAAAAACGTTCAATTAAAAGAAAACTGTATAAAACATGCCACTCGACATATATTACTCAATAATGCGGAAGTCTACAATATCACCCCAAAACCCGGAAACCCACGGGAAACACAGGCTAAAGAAGTACTGTAAATGCTCTAATCTCCAGAGTGTCTACATCAAGGTACGATAGAAAAACTAAGTACTACAGATAGAATAAAGAAGGTGACTCTTCGCTCTGCGGACGCTGCAGATATACCTCGAAGTCTCCGTAGCTCTCCCCGCCTCAAGGGTAGTGCGCCTGTGTGAAGGTACCTAGATTTGCACATGAAAAACATGCGCAAAAAGGGCATGAGTACACCACAGCGGTACTCAGTAAGTGCCAAGCCTAACTTCGGTTGGGTAGTGACGAGGAAGGTCAAGGCCATACTGAGATAAAACACAATATATGATAGGATAAGGAAAACAGTATAGATAAGCAAGAAAACTCAATTTAAATACTACAAGTAAAACGGATTCCCAACAATTAGCTCAAGTACGCGCTCGTCACCCCACGTACAAGGCATTCAATTACCAAATATCATATCCTAAAGGGGAAAGGCCCCCCACACAAGGTTAGACAAGCTACTTACCTCAAACCGGTGCAAAAATCAACCAGATACCATGCATTTGCCACGAGTATCAGACTCCAAATGGCCCAAATCTATTCAATTCAATTACATATCGTAATTAACATCGCAAACAACTGGTTTCACTATTTAATTCAAAGCTAGAGCATAAAATTAGGTAAAATGACCAAAATGCCCTTCAAGACAACGTCTCGGAATCAAATAATTTTTACATTTTCAGAAACGTACTCTCACGAGTCTAACCATACAAAAATCTCCCAAATCGGAGGTCAAACACCCACTCAAAACTCAATAGTTTAGCCTATGAAGTTTTACCCAATTTTTCTAAATTTTGATCATCAATTCGAATTTTAAGGATGGATTTAACTACATAATGATGAAATATTGTTGACATCCAATTTTGTTCCTTCTTTCTTCCAAACTGTTTCTTTAAGCTTCTAATATCACTAATAACGTAAACATAGTTATTTTATCATTTTTAGTACAAACTAGACCTAATTATTATTATTTACTTTATATCACTATTATTAGTGTTATTAGTGTTACTACTACTACTACTATTATTGTTATTATTATTATTATTATTATTATTATTATTATTATTATTATTAATGCTATTGCTATTGTCTATATCATTCATATCTTAATCGTATTTATTGTTACCTTTCACGAAAATTATTTGTATTTCTTTTATCTCACTAAGCGAGAACATTTTTTTGTAATAACTTTTAAATATTACGAAATTATATTTAATAAATTTTGCAGTATCTTATTATTAGTATTTTATTTAAATATTAGTAATTATGATTAGGCTAATAAATAAGTTAGTTATCTGTTTATTTTTTTTAATACATTAATATTATTATTGATTGTTAGAAGCCTAACGAAATAGGAGGAACAAAAGAAATACAAAGTTTAAAAGGCTCAAATTACAACCCATATTCTGCCCAATTCCAATTTGTGTACATTGGCCCATGTCCTCCACAAAATAAACTAAAATCGGCCCAACAAAGATCAGCCCTATGATTTATGAGCCTTTTAGGAATTAGTGTATCTCAAATATCCCTAACCCTACTACATCAGATGCGCATCTTCCTATTTCTTCCTCTTTTGGTGAAAGCTCAACATCTGCATAAGCCATGGCAGAGCTTTAACTGTCCAACTTTTGTCTCTTTGAGATCACGTGAAGATTGAATCCCCAACGTTCGGATTCAAACGGGCAGCTCAATTTTGAACTCCTAATTTTAAAATTCTGCTCTATCTATAAATACCAGCTTTTAGGAGTTTTGGGCAGAGGTTTTTACCTTTATAGAAACTCATTGCTTGATTTTAAGTAACCTTGCTATTTCTTCTCTATCTGTATTGGCTTTCACTAGAATATTATTAGCTTATCCCGTTGATTGACATTTATCCGAGGTAGCGGAGCCGAGTCAGGGTCCAAAAGATCTAAGCCTCCCTGCCCCAGTTCACTACCCTGAAAAAGCTCAGTGGTTCTTCCTCTTCTTTTTGACTTTGGAAGTTTTAAATGTTTATGGTTCTATACATGTTCAGAAAGTGCTACTCCCTCTGTTCCAGTTTATGTGAACCTATTTTTTTTTTGGTCCGTTCCAAAAAGAATGAACCCTTTCTAAATTTGGTAACAATTTAGTTTAAAGTTACAACTCTACCCTTAATGAGAAGCTTTTATAACCACACAAATACTCTGGGCCCATCTGAACTTGTTTAGGATCACAAATTCCAAAAGTCTTCATTTTTTTCTTAAACTCCGTGCCCAGTCAAACAGGTTCACATAAATTGGAACGGATGAAGTATTAATTTTCATTGATTTTTTCTGTATGTGTTTTATAGATTATAAAAAATAGATCATTAGCATATGTTCTGGCTAATATTTGATGTTATTCGGAGTCCTTCGTCTCTGTTCATTAGTCCTTCGATAGAAACTAGATGTTATAATTTTTCTAACTAAGTCTTGATCTGCTGTCCATGTAGTAAAAAATCATATTCTTAGAGGATTTATTATCGCTGACTATTTCTTATTAAAATATGACTCACGAATGTTTGATGAAATACCCGGATGAAATATTTTTTTTTCCCTTGCTTTAGTCTTGGATCCAAAAATAGTATTAACATGACTTCTCTCTTTAGCAAACCATGTACCATGTATGCAAGAAATATTTTTATGTATATGTTATGTGTCTAAAAAATCACAAATGTGCAGTTATGACTAGGCAGGTCTTCTACTTGAGAATGTAGTTTTATAAATAACATGAGACCTTGCTAATTAGAGCCCCTAATCTCACTTAATTCATGTATTCGGACAAGTCTTTTGATAATTATAGATTACTTGTTGAACTTGAGGATAAATTCATATTGCCTTCCTGACCCGTCACTTATAGCATATATGAACTTGTGTGTGTATCCTCGTAATGACGTTTTAGGACTATCTTGTATGAAATAGGGATTTTAAGAAGACTCAAGTTTTAAATTGGATATTGTGTGAATAAAATGTGCTTTTCTAAATTAAGAAAATGGGCTTATATCTCTTCCTAGTATCATTGGAGTTGAATTCCTGTTCTAGAGCATCAAGATACGTTCATAACTACTGCTTACTAGACTTCAAATGAAATTTGGTATTCAACTTAAGAATCGAATTGCACTAAAACGTGAAACATGATGCCATGAAACTGTTAGTATAACTCCCAAGCTACTGATATTTTAAATAACTATGTGATTGTCACGACCCAAACCTACCTGGTCGTGATGGCGCCTCTCGTGAAGATGAGGCCAGCCAACAAAACATTTAACTCCTCAAATAATTGACAGTTATTAATCATAAATGAGCTTAAGGCAGGAATATCATAACCAGCAATACAGACATAACCGCGATAACAAGAAAGCCACCCCAAATTCGGCCCGCAATCGGGGTGTCACAAATCATGAGCTACTACAGAGTTTAATAACTACTACAAGACTGTATCTAAGAACAAAGCCTGAGATAGATGTAATACAAGAAAAGATAAGGAAGAAACGGGGCTGTGGACGCTGACAACTACCTCGTCTCTCCGGGTCCGCCTGGTCTGGATGGAAATCAGCGCTCAGGAACAAGCTCTGCTATACTTGTATTTGCAAAAATGCTGCAGGGAGTAATGTGAGTACTCCGACCCAGTGAGTAATAAAAATAAATAACATCTGAGAATATAGAGATCCCACAAAGGCACAATTTATGCTATCTCAAGTAGTAAAATCAGGTAAACAGAAGAAACCAGTAAAATATAGTAAGAAACTCTTCGAAAACAGTTAAAAATAATTATTCTCAACCAATAAGAGGTACTCAGGAACCTGCCCCTCGGGCGCCATATCAAACTCTCAGTACAGAATCAGCCCCACGGCTCCGTAGCAATCACTTAGTACAACATCAGCCCCTCGGGCTCACTCTCACTCGTGTGGTTACCCGCACTCACTGCGGGTGTGCAGACTACGGAGGGGCTCCTACGGCCCAAGCGCTATCAATAAGGCCTGAAAGCTGGAACAATATCAATACGAGTCCTGAAAGCCTGCTCACAATACACTCGAGGCCTGAAAGCCTCATCACATATCGCTCGAGGCCTAAAAGCCTCCTCACATATCGCTCGAGGCCTGGAAGCCTCCTCACCAATCACTCGAGGCATGGAAGCCTCCTCACCAATCACTTGAGACCTGAAAGCATCCTCACATCACTCGAGGCCTGAAAGCCTCCTCGCATCACTCATCAAATCCTCAATCATGGCCCTCGGCCTCAATCAGTCCGAAATAATCATAAGCCCCTTGGGCATCAATGAAAAGGAAAATGCTCAGCTCAAACAATAGTTCAAATATCAGTTAAAACTCAAGGTCGAGTAAAAATATAGCCGAGTTCATGAAATAGTGCAATTTAAATGGACTGAGTTCAAATAATATTTTAAATAGTGAGGAGAACAGGGATGATAGTTCATAAGGAGTTCAAACAGTCGGCAATAAGCCCCAAACCGTAGTGAAAGATAACAAGTCATAGCTAATACGCGGTAAAATATCATCTGGACTGAACCAAGTCACAGTCCCTAATAGTAAATGACCCCACACTCGTCATTGAATGCGTGTCTCATCTCAACACAGCACCAAGTTGTGCAAATCCGGGGTCTCAAGCCCTCAGGACGTCATTTAAAGTCATTACTCACCTCTAGCCGGCCAAGAGTCTAGCTCGCCAAGCCCTTACCCCTCGAATCGACCTCCTCGTGCGTCAAATCTGGCCAAAACCACAAGGAATGTGTTACAATAAGCTAAAGGAACATAACCCAATCGAAAATACTCGAAAAGCATTGAAAATCATGAAGTTGGCAAAACCCGAGCCCCAGGCCCACTTCTCGAAAAATTACGAAATTCACATCACCGGATTCCTCGTCTCGCCTCGAGTCTATACATATCAAATTCATCAAAATCGGAGTTCAAATGTCCCTTCAAATTCCAATTTTTGCATTCCAAAAACCAAGCCCTAGTTCTTCCAATTTTTACCCAAATTTCTAAGAATTAAAGGTAGATTCTTCAATATAATGATGTTTCTAGGCCATAGAACTTACCTTCGATAAATTACCAGTCTCAACTCTCTAAAACTCCCGTCAATATCTCTCAAGCTTGCTCAACAATGAAGGAAAAATGATGGAACTCGCGGATGAAATAAACCCTTTAAACCCCTTTGTGCACAGTCCTTTTCGCTTCTGCGGTCCCGCTACTGCTTATGCGGGACTGCTTCTGCGGCCAGATGATCGCTTATGTGGGTTTTCATTAATTACACAGCTTCCGCTTTTGCGATTCACTATCCGCTTCTGCAGATTCCTAAGACCGCTTATGCAGTAGCAAACACGCTACTGTGGACCTGCTAATGCGGAAAGGGTCCGCTTTTGCAGAACTCGCCACCCAAGCACCAAGATCGCTTCTGCGCCCTCATACCCGCTTCTGCGGTTCATTTCCTCAGAAGCGAAAATACCAGATGACAGAAATTTACACACTTGTAGCAAACTTCAAAAATTCTCGTTTAACCACTCAAATTTACCCCGAGGCCCCCGGGACCTCAACCAAAAGCACCATCACATCCTAAAACTTTATTCAAACTTATTCCAACCCTCCAAACACATCAAACGATGCTAAAACCATTAAATCACATCGAATTCAAGCCTAAGTTTCTTCAAAACTTCCGAAATGCACTTTCAATCAAAAACCCAACCAAACGAGGTCCAAATGACCTGAAATTTTACCCGCAAATCCAAAATCACCTAACGAAGCTACTGCAACTCTCGGAATTCCATTCCGACCCCTAGATCAAAATCTCACCTACCAACCGGTATTCGCCAAAATTCAACCTTCGCCAATTCAAGCCTTATTCTACACCGGACCTCCAAATTCAATTCCGATCGCACTCCTAAGTCACAAATCATCCCCCGAAGCTAACCGAATCACCAGAATTCACATCCGAGCCCTCTAACTATATAGTCAACTTCCAATTGACGTTTCCAAAACAAGCTTCCTTCTAAGAGGCTAAGTGCCTCATTTCCAACTAAGACCAATCCAATTCTACCTGATCACCTAAAATACCGATATTGAAATATAGAGAATCATAATATGGGGGAAACAGGGCAGTAACTCACGTGACGACGGGCCGGGTCGTCATATCCTCCCCAACTAGAACAAACGCTCATCCTCGAGCGGGTCAAGAAACATAACTGGAGTCTCAAACAAGTGAGGATATCTGCTATGCATCTCCCGCTCGGTCTCTCAAGTAGCCTCCTCCACGGACCGACCTCCCCACTGCACCTTCACTGAAGCTATATCCTTTGATCTCAATCTCCGTACCTGACGACCCAAAATAGCCTCTGGATCCACATCATAGGTCAAATCATCATCCAACTAAACTGTACTGGAGTCCAACACGTGAGACGCGTCCCCAACATACTTCCGGAGCATAGACACATGAAATACCGGATGCACGCTAGACAAGCTGGGTGGCAAAGCAAGCTCATAAGCCACCTCTACAATCCTTTTAAGTATCTCAAAAGGCCTAATGAACCTCGGACTCGGCTTCCCTTTCTTTCCAAATCGCATAACGCCCTTCATGGGCGAAACCTTCAACAAGACCTTCTCGCCCACCATATAAGATACATCCCCAACCTTCCGGTCCGCATAACTCTTCAGACGCGACTGAGCTGTACGTAGTCTCTCCTGGATCACTTTCACCTTCTCTAAGGCATCCAGGACCAACTCTGTCCCCAATAACCTAGCCTCACCGGACTCAAACCAACGAACCGGAGATCTACATCGTCTCCCATATAAGGCCTCATACGGTGCCATCTGAATGCTGGACTGATAGCTGTTGTTGTAAGCAAACTCTGTAAACGGCAAGAACTCAGCCCAAGAACCTCAAAAGTCAATAACATAGGCTTGCAACATGTCCTCCAATATCTGAATGGTACGCTCGGATTGCCCTTCCGTCTGAGGATGAAACGTTGTGCTCAACTCTACTAGTGTACCCAACTCCCGCTAAAAAGTCCTCCAAAACTGGGAAGTAAACTGAGTACCTTTATTCGAGATAATAGAAACTGGGACCCCATGTAATAGAAAAATCTCCCTGATGAAAATCTCTGCTAACCGCTCCGAAGAATAGGTAGTACACACCGGAATGAAGTGCGCGGACTTGGTCAGCCGATCCACAATCACCAAAATCAAATCAAACTTCCTCGCTGTCCGAGGGAGACCACTCACAAAATCCATAGTAATCCTCTCCCACTTCCACTCGGGAATATCCATGCGCTGAAGTACACCACCGAGCCTCTGATGCTCATACTTGACCTGCTGCAGTTGAGACACCGAGCTACATAACTCACAATATCCTTCTTCATTCTCCTCCACTAGTAATGCTGTCTCAAATCCTGATACATCTTCACGACACCTGGATGAATATAATACCGCGAGCTGTGGGCCTTCTCCAATATCAACTCCCGAAGCCCATCCACATTGGGCATGCAAATCCGCCCCTGCATCCTCAATACGCCATCACTATCAATAGTCACGTCCCTAGCATCATCATGCTAAATCCTGTCCTTAAGGACAAGCAAATGTGGATCGTCATACTGGCGCTCTCTGATGCGGTCATACAAAGAAGACCGAGAAACAACGCAAGCCAACACCCGACTAGGCTTTGAAATGTCTAACCTCACCATCCGATTGGCTAAGGCCTGGACATCAACTGCAAAGGACCTCTCCCTAACTGGAATATACGCCAAACTGCCCATACTAACCGCCTTCCGGCTCAAAGCATCGGCCACTATATTGGCCTTCCCCGGATGATACAATATGGTGATATCATAATCCTTAAGTAAATCAAGCCATCTCCGCTGCCTCAAATTAAGATCCCTCTATTTGAACAAATGCTGAAGACTGCGATAATCGGTATATACCTCACAAGAAACGCCATATAAGTAGTGCCTCCAAATCTTTAAAGCATGGACTATGGCTGCCAACTCCAAATCATGAACAGGATAGTTCTTCTCATGAGGCTTCAACTGACGAGAAGCATACACAATAACTCTACACTCCTGCATCAACACACATCCGATCCCAACTCTCGAAGCATCACAATACACGGTATAAGAACCCGAAGTCGATGGTAGAACTAACACTAGAGCCGTGGTCAAAACTGTCTTGAGCTACTGAAAGCTCTCCTCGGACCACACAAATGGAGCACCCTTCTGAGTCAACTTGGTCAAGGATGATGCAATAGAAGAAAATCCCTGAACAAACCGGCGATAATACCCTACCAACCCAAGGAAACTACGAATCTCTGTGGCTGAGGTCGGTCTAGGCCAACTCTGCACCGCCTCTATCTTCTTTGGATCAACCTGAATACCATCACTGGATATCACGTGCCCCAGGTAGCCACTGACCCAAGCCTAAACTCACACTTGGAGAACTTTGCATAAAGCTTCTCCTCCCTCAATCTCTGTAATACCACTCTCAAGTGTTGAACGTGATCCTCCTGGCTGCGCGAGTACACCAATATATCATCAATAAAAACAATTACAAATGAATCCAGATACGGCCGAAATACACTGTTCATCAATTGCATGAATGCGGCTGGGGCATTAGTCAGCCAAAAAAACATAACCAAAAACTCATAGTGCCCATATCTCGTCCTGAAAGCCGTCTTCATAATGTCAGAATCCCTAATCTTCAGCTGGTGATAGCCTGAACGGAGATCAATCTTATAGAATACCCTTGCTCCCTGGAGCTGGTCAAACAAATCATCAATACGCGGTAGTAGATACTTGTTCTTCACTCTTACCTTGTTCAACTGCCTGTAGTCAATGCACATTCTCATTGTGCCATCTTTCTTCTTCACAAATAAGACCAGTTCACCCTACGGTGACACACTCGGACGAATAAACCCCTTATTTACGAGTTTAGGAAGCTGCTCCTTCAGTTCCTTTAACTCTGTTGGTGCCATACGATAGGGAGGAATAAAGATGGGCTAAGTGCCCGGCACCAGATCAATACCGAAATCAATGTCCCTGTCCGGTGGCATGCCCGGCAGGTCTGTTGGAAACACATCTGGAAAATCCCTCACAACAGGGACATAATAAAGACTACGAGCCTCGGCTCGAACATCTCTCTCGAAAGCCAAATACGATAGACAACCCTTCCCAACCATCCGCTGGGCCTTTAGGAAGGAAACCACTCTGCTGGGAACATAGTCAGTCATACCACTCCACTCAATCCTCGGGACACCCGGTATGGCCAAAGTGACTGTCTTGGCATGATAGTCTAGAATAGCATGGCAGGGAGATAACCAATCCATGCCCAGAATAATATCAAAATCTACCATGCTCAACAGTAACAAATCAACTCGGGTCTCCAGACCCCTAATAGTCACTAGGCACGACCGATATACATGGTCTACCAAAATAGTATCGCCCACCGAGGTGGATACATGAACAGGCAAAGCAAGGCACCCCGGGGTCGTACCCAAATGGTGAGAAAAATAAGAAGACACATAAAAATAGGTAGAACCGGGATCAAATAAAACTGAGGCATCCCTGTGGCACACTAAAATAATACCTGTGATAACAACATCCGTAGCAATAGCATCTGACCGGCCCTGAAGAGCATAGAATCGAGCCTGGCCACCGCCTGATCGGCCTTCCCCTCTGGGGCGACCCCTAGCTGGCTGACCCTCACCCCTAGCTGGCCGGGCGGGTGCTAAAGAAGATGGGCCAGAAGATGAGGGCTGACCCCTCTGCTGAGACTGACTACCACGAAGTCGAGGACACTGCCTCCACAAGTGCCCAAACTCCCCGCACTTAAAACAACTCCCGGGTGCTGGAGAATGGGACTGAAGGGAGCCCCGTGCACCAAAGTGATGGGCTGATGCACTCAGCTAGGAGGAACCCTGAACAGATGGAGCTCATGACGAACCCTGAGCTGGAAGTGCGCTGACGGATGGCTGGCCCTGCTGATAACCCTGCGGACCTCAGCGGAAGATGACCCATGATACTTAGAGCGAGCTGACTGAGGTGGTCTGAATGAACGACCTCTGCTCTGCTAAAACTGACCCCTAGACGGGGCACCACTGAAGCTACCAGAACCTCGAGGCCTCTTGGCCTTCCTCTCCTCTCTATCCTGACGGTGAGCCAACTCAATATCACGAGCAATATCAACTGCATCCTCAAAGGAAATACCCAGAACTCTCTCTCGAGTCATCAAAACACGAAGGTGACAGTTAAGTCCATCTACAAACCTCTAGATCCTATCTCTATCGGTCAGAACTATACAGGAGGCATGACAGGCTAACTCAGAAAATCTTACCTCATACTGTGTCACAGTCATGTCTCCCTATCGAAGCCACTCGAACTGCCTACGCAGCTCCTCTCTCTGAGACTCTGGTACCCACTTCTCCAAAAAGATAGTGGAGAACTCCTGCCATGACAAAGGCGCTACACCTACCAGCCTACGCCGCTCATATGCCTCCCACCATGTGAAGGCAGCCCCAGTGAACTGAAATACGGTGAATGCTGCTCCGCTGGACTCCAAAATCCATGCTGTCCAAAGCATACGCTGACACTTTTCAAGAAATCCCTGGGCATCCTCACCTTGAGCACCACAGAAAATTGGAGGCTGAAGCCTACTAAACCTCTCGAGACGACGCTGCTCATCGTCTGGCATAGCTGGAACCACAAAATCCTGAACTGGTATAACCGGCTGAGCTGGAGTTTCTCCCGGTGTCTGTAAACCCTGCATCACCTGCTCGGGTGTACGAGTAGCGGGGGTCTGACTGCCTCCCCCTGCCTGAGAAGCAACTGCTGTAGCAGTGGCTGAAACTACCTGTGATAGGCCAGTGCAAACTGATAGAATCTGAGCCAATGTCTCCTGGAGACCCGGTATCACAATGGGCACCGCCGGTGCCTGGACAGGTGCTGCCGGAATGTCCACAGCTGGGGCCTGCTCCTGAGCCGGGGCAACTGGTGGAGCAACAGGTGCTGCCCTCGCGGCTCTGCCCCTACCACGACCACGACCGCATCCCTGGCCTCTAGTGCCCTCAGTAGGTGGTACTAGTGGTCGACCGCCTCGTCCTGTAGCGCGAGTCCTCGCCATCTGAAAGAGAATAGAACACAGAAGTTTAGTTATCGGATCAACAAAGTCGCACGACAAGAATTTCAAGAATGTGAAGTTTTCCTAAGGGCTCTGCAGCCTCTCGAGGATAAATACAGACATCTCCGTACCGATCCGCGAGACTCTACTAAACCTGCTCATGACTCGTGAGACCTAGTAACCTAGGCTCTGATACTAACTTGTCACGACCAAAACCTACCTGGTCGTGATGGCGCCTCTCGTGAAGATGAGGCCAGCCAACAGAACATTTAACTCGTCAAATAATTGACAGTTATTAATCATAAATGAGCTTAAGGTAGGAATATCATAACCAGCAATACGGACATAATCGCGATAACAAGAAAGCCAACCCAAATCCAGCCCGCAATCAGGGTGTCACAAATCATGAGCTACTACAGAGTTTAATAACTACTACAATACTGTATCTAGAACCAAGCCCGAGATAGATGTAATACAAGAAATGATAAGGAAGAAACGGGGCTGTGGACGCTGACAGCTACCTCGTCTCTCCGGGTCCGCCTGGTCTGGATGGAAATCAGCACTCAGGAACGAACTCTGCTATACATGTATCTGTACACACACGGTGCAGGGAGTAATGTGAGTACTCCGACCCAGTGAGTAATAAAAATAAATAACATCTGAGAACATAGAGATCCCACAAAGGCACAATTTATGCTATCTCAAGCAGTAAAATCAGGTAAATAGTAGAAACCAGTGAAATACAGTAAGAAACTCTTCGAAAATAGTTAAAAACAATTATTCTCAACCAATAACAGATACTCAGGAACCTACCCCTCAGGCGCCATATCAAACTCTCAGTACAGAATCAGCTCTGCGGCTCTGTAGCAATCACTTAGTACAACATCAGCCCCTCGGGCTCACTCTCACTCGTATGGGTACCCGCGCTCACTGTGGGTGTGCAGACTCCGGAGGGGCTCCTACGGCCCAAGCGCTATCAATAAGGCCTGAAAGCCTGAACAATATCAATACGAGGCCTGAAAGCCTACTCACAATACACTCGAGGCCTAAAAGCCTCCTCACATATCGCTCGAGGCCTGAAAGCCTCCTCACATATCACTCGAGGCCTGGAAGCCTCCTCACCAATCACTCAAGGCCTGGAAGCCTCCTCACCAATAACTCGAGGCCTGAATGCCTCCTCACATCACTCAAGGCCTGAAAGCCTCCTCGCATCACTCATCAGATCCTCAATCATCACCCTAGGCCTCAATCAGTCCGAAATAATCATAAGCCCCTCGGGCATCAATGAAAATGAAAATGCTCAGCTCAAACAATTGTTCAAATATCAGTTAAAACACAAGGTTGAATAAAAATATAGCCGAGTTCATGAAACAGTGTAATTCAAATGGACTGAGTTCAAATAATATTTCAAATAGTGAGGAGAACAGCGATGATAGTTCATAAGGAGTTTAAACAGTCGGTAATAAGCCCCTAACCGTAGTGAAAGATAACAAGTCATAGCTAATACGCGGTAAAATATCATTCGGACTGGACAAAGTCACAGTCTCCAATAGTAAATGACCCTGCGCTCGTCATTGAACGCGTGTCTCAACTCAACACAGCACCAAGTTGTGCAAATCCGGGGTTTCAAGCCCCCAGGACGTCATTTAAAGTCATTACTCACCTCTAGCCGGCCAAAAGTCTAGCTCGCCAAGCCCTTACCCCTCTAATCGACCTCCTCGTGCGTCAAATCTGGCCAAAACCACAAGGAATGTGTTACAATAAGCTAAAGGAACATAACCCAATCGAAAATACTCGAAAAGCATCAAAAATCACGAAGTTGGCAAAACTCGAGCCCCTGGCCCACTTCTCGAAAAATTACGAAATTCACATAACCGGATTCCTCGTCTCGCCACGAGTCTATAAATATCAAATTCATCAAAATCAGAGTTCAAATTCCCCTTTAAATTCCAATTTTTGCATTCAAAAAAAACCAAGCCCTAGTTCTTCCAATTTTTACCCAAATTTCTAAGAATTAAAGGTAGATTCTTCAATATAATGATGTTTTTAGTCCATATAACTTACCTCCGATGAATTCCCAGTCACAACTCTCTAAAACTTCCGTCAATAGCTCTCAAGCTTGCTCAACAATGGAGGAAAAATGATGGAACTCGCGGATGAAATAAACCCTTTAAGCCCCACTGTGCACAGTCCTTTTCGCTTCTGCGACCCTGCTACCGCTTATGCGGGGCCGCTTCTGCGGCCAAATGACCGCTTATGTGGTTTTTCATTAATTACATAGCTTCCGCTTTTGCGATTCACTATCCGTTTCTGCAGATTCCCAAGACCGCTTCTGCGGTTACACACACGCTCCTGCGGACCCGCTGATGCGGAAAGGGTCCGCTTTTGCAGAACTCACCACCCAAGCACCAAGATCGCTTCTGCGCCCTCATACACGCTTCTACAGAACCGCTTCTGTGGTCCATTTCCGCAGAAGCGGAAATACCAGATGACAGAAATTTACAAACCTGTAGCAAACTTCAAAAATTCTCGTTTAACCACTCAAATTTACCTCGAGGTCCCCGGGACCTCAACCAAAAGCACCATCACATCCTAAAACCTTATTCAAACTTGTTCCAACCCTCCAAACACGTCAAACGACGCTAAAACCATTAAATCACATCGAATTCAATCCTAAGTTTCTTCAAAACTTCCGAAGTTCACTTTCAATCAAAAACCCAACCAAACGACGTCCAAATGACCTGAAATTTTACCCGCACATCCAAAATCACCTAACGAAGCTACTGCAACTCTCGAAATTCTATTCCGACCCCCAGATCGAAATCTCACCTACCAACCGGTATTCGCCAAAATTCAACCTTCGCCAATTCAAGCCTAATTCTACACCGGACCTCCAAATTCAATTCCGATCGCACTCCTAAGTCCAAATCATCCCCCGAAGCTAATCGAATAAACGAAATTCACATCCGAGCCCTCTAACTATATAGTCAACATCCGGTTGACTTTTCTAAAATAAACTTCCTTCTAAGAGGCTAAGTGCCTCATTTCCAACTAAGACCAATCCAATTCTACCCGATCACCTCAAATACCGATATTGAAATATAGAGAATCATAATATGGGGGAAACGAGGCGGTAACTCACATGACGAAGAGCCGGGTCGTCACAGTGATCTTATTTCCTTTTGTTTTTGGCGTCTTGCTAGGCATGATCAAGGATCCAGTCCTCTTTCTAATTCTTATTTTGTTCTCCTCTTTGCATGTACACTTTGGAGCTAACATGGAGTCTTAATGCAAGACTTATCCATACCCGAGCACGGATCATCACATCCCATCTTCTTATAGATTCATCGGATAGCAAGAAAACAAGTGCATTTCGCTTGGGGGCGCCTATGGCGACCTTCTTTCCTTTCTCTTCTTTAACATTTCCTTTTGTTTTTGTTATGATTATCAATCTATTGTGCGGTTTGGTTTTTGCTTTTTTTTTCTTGTGTGTCTGGCTTTGGTTTCAGTTTCTTTGGGTGATAGTTTGAATCTATTGTTTAAGAGATATATTAACATCTAAGTCCGTATTAATCACTTGAGATTCTACCCTAATTACTAGGTACCATTTTATCACTTGAAAATAAGGCCCAATTGTAAAGATATTTTAAATCAATAGTTTAATAAATACTCTTTACTCTAATATTTTGTATAGTAATAGAATCAAATTTGTTTAACGTTTTGGAAGCAGAATTGGTAGTTACTGTTAAAATGATGCTTTGATACAAATTTGATACGTATAGGTTATCTTTATTTCTTTTTTTAACTATACTCTTGGCAAAATATTTTCCTGATTTAATTAATATATATTACGTATATAGTTATTGCACGCTCATATGCCTTATTCACGTAGCGCTATTTTCAAATACTTAATTAATGAGCTGAGCTGTATTTCAAAATACTAAAAAGTATTTAAGATGCTATACTTTTATTTTTAACAAGATCTTTAGACTAATTAACCTAAGTTTGGCCGGTTAACCGTAATTAACAGATCATATAGGGTGCTTTAACAACCTTCCCTATAGGATTAATTAGAATCCTTACCAAAATTTTTTAAGGTTAAGCAGACCGTAAAACAGAGTTAACTTTAACCATTACTTAGCTAAAATTGGTGTCTTAACTCCCCATTAACATAATTAGGTGGCGACTCTCTTTAATTAATTAAACCTGCTGAATTACCAATATGTTATACTCCAGTTTGACCCGTGTTAAAATGGGGTATAACAGCATGGCGACTCTACTACGGATTCTAGGTTCTAAACCACAACAAACTTAGGTAATAATAAAATTAATTTGTGATTGTTATGATGCTTATTTGAATTGACTTTATGTGGAAAACTTTATTTTATGAATTGTTTATTTGTTCTTATTGCTTTATATAAATTGTCATTCCGTTTCACTTCCTCCACTTTTGGAAAATTCACACAAAGCATACACCTAGCGGTTACGCGGTTTGCGGCTGTGCACTACTAAAAACACCTTTTAGGGAAAAGTTCATGGGTAAGTCGATCAGCGGTGCAGTCGATAGTCACGGGCTTTCCACTCTCAAGTTGTCCACTTGGGAGCAGACCAGTCTAGAAAACCCACTCTTAGTCAACCTAAGATAGAGCTAAACCAAAACCCATTTAAGAGCATGCATCATTTTAACCCTAGGTGGCTTAATACCCGAGGTGTATTAAATCCGTTAGTTAACCTTACCTAAATGTCCAAGTAGGTTTTTAACCCCAAGTGACACTTATCATATTTATGTGTATTATTTTAGGGTTCATTCTTTTTGGAACGGACCAAAAAGGAAATAGGTTCACATAAACTGGAACGGAGGGAGCATAAAACTGGGGTTTGTTAATTTGGTCATATTTTGAGTTGGGAAGCTCAGATTTGGGCGATTTTCATCATAGAGATTGGGGTAAGTGTTATCTACTATATTTTGGTTATATTTCATAATCCATCTTCTTTTTGGGATTTGATTGATGATTTCAAAGTGAAATTGAGGGAGTTAGGGCTCGAGATTTTGAGAGTTTTGGGTAGGGATTTGAGGGACCAAACATTGTCTAATTTTGATAAATTTTATATGGTTAGACTCAGGAGAGGACGAGGTTTTGATTCTTCCATTTTTGACTGATTTCGAGACGTGGGCTCAAGGGCCGATTTTCGGCCGATTTCAGATTTTTCATATATTTTATGTAGTTTTTATTGTAAAATTTGATTCTTTAGGCTATGTTGATATTAATATTCTGATTATGGATAGATTCGGAGCTTTTGGAGACTGAGTCCAAAGATGAGGGCATCCCGGAGTAGGATTTTACGCGATTTAGGTAAGTAACAGTTTTAACTCTGGCTTTGAGGGTATAAACCCGGAGAAATTGATATCATGTAATTGTTTGGTGGTGACAACCATGCTAGGTGATTGGCGTGTAGGTGTGCACTGCGAGGAATTGAGACTTGGTCTGTCCCGTGAGGTGTGAGTCCTTATAGCTATTATTTGTAGTTATATGTTTACTTGTTCTTGTTTGCCTTCATGTTAGAGATCATGCTTAGGCTTTATTCATGCTCACATTATCGGTACTCAGTCATAGAAATTATTGTACATGTTTACCTCAGTCTCTATTATTTGCTAATATATTGTGATACTTGATGTGGGTTGTGTTCCCTTATTTGTTGATGATGGTGAAGCTAGTGAGGTACATGATTGAGTGAGACCGAGGGCCTAGTTGTGAGGATATTAATACCATAGCACGTGAGTTGTTCGCGTAGCACGTGAGTTGACCATGCGGATCTTGGTATTGATATGATGGCCTGGTTGTGAGGATATTTATACCATAGCCCGTGAGTTGTCAGCGTAGCACGTAAGTTGACGGTGCGGGTCCAGGTATTTATACCATAGCGTGTGAGTTGTCCTCGTAGCATGTGAGTTGACTATGCGGATCTAGGTATTGATATGATGGCACATGAGTTATCCGTGCTTAGAGCTTGGGCTTT
Source organism: Nicotiana glauca (assembly GCA_026770625.1). NCBI lineage: Eukaryota > Viridiplantae > Streptophyta > Magnoliopsida > Solanales > Solanaceae > Nicotiana > Nicotiana glauca. Next base: position 106,495 of record MU772138.1, read on the forward strand.
GTGAGCCCCTTGCGAGTTTGTACACACCCCAGTGAGCACAGAGTGTTGAGTGTTGAGAGTAGAGTGCTGAGTGCGAGTGCTGAGTGATGAAGTGACATTGCTATGGGGTTGCATTTACTTTTGTTGTTGCTGCATTTATCTGTTAAATTTCTTCATGGCATTTGTTGGTTTTATGGAATTTACGTGTTTATTAATGGCTAGTGTAAATTGTGAAAATAAATAAATGGACTGGTTTCCTTAGCTCGACACTACTGCTCAGTTCCTTAGTTATTTCTATTAATACTGAGGTGGTTGTACTCATACTACACCCTGCACTTTATGTGCAGATCAAGGTGAGTTAAAGTGCGGCGATTGAGTTTAGGCCAACAACCTTTGGAGACTGCAAGGTAGCTGCTAGCGTCTGCAGGACCTTGTTATTCCTTTTGTTATTTCTTCTTTTGGATAGTTAGACAGTTTATATATCTTAGTTCATAATTTTAGACGCTTACAACTTAGTGTGTCACGGCCCAAACCCCGCTCCAGTCGTGATGGCACCTCTCATGAAGACAAGGCCAGCCGGACCATTTTAGAACACCACTTCTAAGCAGTTAATCGGTTCAATAACAGTTCGAATATGATTTAATGATATTAATTAACGTAATTACAACCCAACACAGCCCGACTGGGGTGTCACAAGTCATGAGCATCTATAAGAATGAAATTCCCATTTTAAAGTCTAGAAATACAGTGATCAAGAATAATGAATAACATAGAAAGACAGTGGTGCTGCGAACGCATGCGGTCACCTCGCTAAAACCTCTACAACTCTGCCTCCACGTAGCCAATACCCGCTACCGGGTGAATAAATACCTGCAACTGCATGCAAGATGCAGGGAGTAAAGTGAGTACTCCAACTCAGTGAGTAATAAGTAAATAACAACTGAGCAGTGAGAAATCACGTAAAGCAAACCATCATGCTATACAGGAACAGTGAAAAACCCTTTGGGAGAAAGCAGTGAAGCTGTAAAACCTTTAGCAATACCTTAGCTCAGTTTTAAAACCTCTTTTGGAAATGACTTTTTCAACAGATATGCAAATGAATGCAGAAACAAATAGTGTAGATAAGCACAGTAGTCTGCCTCTCAGACACCACACTCGGTTATCAGATAATACTAGAACAATAGGTGAATATTGCAAGAAGAAGCACAACAACATATAATAGCAGACAAATGAAATAAGGTAAATACAACAAACAGTACCAGTACTGCTGCGGCGTGCAGCCCGATCCATTTAACGTTGACGGCACTCACTAGGGGTGTGTACAGACTCCGGAGGGGCTCCTACAGACCAAGCGCAATATCAAGCCATCTCGTGGCATCAACCAGGCTCTCGGCCTCAATATCAATATAGTACCGCTGCGGCGTGCAGCCCGATCCATAAGTATCCTCACAATACAGGCCCTCGGCCTTACTCAGTAAACAAAATAACGTAAGCCACTTGGGCAACAATAAAGTATGATGCTCAGCCCAAAACATTTTATGGAAATATCATTTCGAGTATTTAAGGCATAATAACTTGGCTAAGTTTTTAAAAGAGTGGAAAATACATGATTGAGTTCAAAGATATAATTTAATCAGTGAGGAATTATCAACAATAATTCCTGAAGGGTTCATTCAAATACTTGGCAAGAAGCCCAAACATGGCAATCAGCCCAAATTATAATGATAATAAGTAATTCCAGGCAAATACGCAGTAAAAATCATCAATCGGGACGGACCAAGTCACAATCCCCAACGGTGCTCTACCCCACGCTCGCTATCCGGCGTGCAAGTCACCTCAATATAGCACTATGATGTGCAAGTCCGGGGTTTCAAACCCTCAGAATATAATTTACAATCATTACTCACATCAAACTGGTGAAATCTCTAGCTCGCAACGCCTTTGCCCATCAAATCGGTCTCCACGCGCGACGAATCTAACCAAAATCAGAGTGAATACATCACAATATGCTAAGGGAACAATACCCAATCGAAAACAATCGAAAAATATCAAGAATCTCAAAATTAGCAAAACCCGAGCCCTGGACCCACTTCTCCAAAAATTATAAAATTCACATCACCGGATTCCTCATCTCGCCACGAGTCTATACATATCATATTTACCAAAATCCGAGCTCAAATGCTCCCTCAAACTCCAAATTTTCCATTTCAAAAGTCAAGCCCTAGTTCTTCCATTTTTAATCAAATTTCCATGAAATTAAGGGTTGATTCTTCAATAAAATGATGATTCTAGGTCACGAGACTCATCTCCAGTCAATTCCCATCAAAACCCTCCTTAATCCTTGTCAGAAAGCTCCTAAGGTTGCTCAAAATGGTAAAAGTAAGACCTAGCTCGCGGAGGAAATATTATAAATCTGCCCAGCCCCTTTCGCTTCTGCGGTCCCTTAACTGCTTATGCGGGACCGCGATTTCCTATCCGCTTCAGCGGAAAAGTCAAATAAGGGCCACGACTACTTCTGCGGTCATCAAGTCACTTCTGCGACTCCGCTCATGCGGGTCTCCTCCCGCTTTTGCGGAAGCTCCAATCTCGAACCCAACCGCTTCTGCGGTCACAACATCGCATAAGCGATACCGCTTCTGCGGCTACACTATCACTTTTGCGGAACCGGTGCCCAGGCCTCTTCACCGCTTCTGTGGTCAATCCATCACTTAAGCATGTCCGCTTCTGCGATCCAAGACTCGCAGAAGCGAAAATACAAGTTGCAGTAGGCTTCAGCAACATGCAAATTCCAAAACTCCCCGTTTAATCATCCGAACTTACCCCGAAGCCCCTGGGTCCTCAACCAAAAATACTAATACGTCCTAAAATATTATTCAAACTTGTTCCAATAATCAAAACCCCACTATTAACACTAAAACCATCAAATTACATCAATTCAAATCCTAAGTTCTTCAAATTCTTCCGAAACACGCACTCGATCAAAAACCCAACCAAACGACATCCGAATGACCTAAAATTTTGCACACATATCCAAAATCACCTAACGAAGCTATAAAAACTCTCGAAATTCCATTCCAACCCTAGGATCAAAATCTCACCCGTCAACCGGAATTAGCCAAAATACTAACTTCGCCAATTCAAGCCTAATTCTATACCGGACCTCCAAAATCAATTCCGATCATGCTCCTAAGTCACAAATCATCTCCCGAAGCTAACCGAATCACCAGAAATCACATCCGAGCCCTCTAACTCATAAGTCAACGTTCGGTTGACTTTTCCAACTTAAGCCTTCTTAAAAGAGACTAAATGTCTCATTTTCTACCAAAACTAATCCAAATCGACTCTACCACACCAAATACTGATAATGAAACATAAAGAAGCATAAAATGAGGGAAATGGAGTGGTAATTCATGAGACAACGGGCCGGGTCGTCACAGAGTAACACCTTGATGTTTGGGGCTCGTTTCCGTATTTTTCTATATTATATTTAGAGTTGATTTAGTTTATGAAAAATTTAAATGTTGAAATATTTATTAATTTTTTATAATCAAATTAGTAGTAATATTTTGGGAATAGGCTTGCCTTGTATAACAAGATAGGCGCCATCACGACCATGGTTGATTTTGTTGTTGCCATGCTGACAAAGGGAAAGAAAAGAGTGATGACCTACAACTGGTACCATCTTCGGAAAAGCTCATCGAATCCACTCTTCAAGAAGTTAATGCTTGTGAGAAAAAATTCAAGTTCACAAATGACAATCTTCTACTAGGTGAAACTCTTCATAACCCCCCCCCCCCATTGTACCTTATTGTCTATATGCGTGATGAAAGGGTAAATTGAATTTTGGTTGATGGAGGATCCTTAATGAACATTTTGCCAATTCACATAGTGAAAGAACTTGGTATTCCGATGAATGAACTCTTAGAAAGCCGTGTGATGATCCAAGGATTCAACCAAAGGGGCAAATAGCCATAGGCGCGATCAGGTTGGAAATCACCATTAAAGATATGCAATCAAGTGCATGGTTACATGTAATCGACGTGAAGATTTCATACAATGTCTTTCTTGGAAGGCCTTGGATACATGAGAATAAAGTGGTTCCATCTACCTATCATGAATGTTTAAAATACTACGAGGGTGAAGTTGAGGAGTAGATAGTTGCTGATGATGAGCCATTCACCGAGGAAGTGTTACAGTTTGCCGATGCAAAGTTCTACTTGAAGAACTGCACTATAAAGGAGATAAAAATTAATGATGGCATGAAAAGAAAGAATGACGAGCCCATAACTAAAAGAGCCGAGGTGACTATTGGTAAAGACAAAGATGTTACTGAGGAGGTACACGCCAACGTGAATAAATCTCATAAAGGGGATATTGCATCTTATGGAAAGAAAGTAAGTCATGCGCTCAGTATGTCCCTAAAAGGAAGAAAGACAAGAGCGAATAATCTAATCTCCAAACTAACACGCTAAAGGAGTTAACTCTTTCGGTAAAATGAATTGAGTCAATAAAGTTGTCCTCAAAGCCGGTTCCACGGTTTGTAGTCCAAAATTGTTTTCAGAATATGGCACTCCCTACAAAGCGAACAGATGAAGGTTTTGACCCTAACGCTTACAAGCTATTTGCAAAAGGTGGATACAATCCCAATGAGACATCAAAGTTAAGGAAGCTCCCATCAGAATTTTGCAACGAGGCAACCACGTGAAGGTTTGGGATACAAACAACCGTCACCAGTACGCATCTCAATAATAAGGGTTAGTAGCAATTATATCACTGTAGAAGATGAATCTACCGCTTCTAACAGGCCTTCTATCTTTGATCGACTTGGAAAATCAACTGTGAGAACTTTCGTATTTGAGAGATTTGGTCCATTAAAGAAGGGGAACAAGTTCCAGAGAAATTTTCAAAGGATAATAACACGCGCTTCACCCAAAATCTAGAAGATCTGTAATGACTTCAAAAGTTTGGTTCCTTCAAGAATGAGGTGAAAAACAAAACTTGTGGTTTCATGTAAAAAAGTACTGAAGGTAAAGCCATATATTGTGGTCTATACTAAGGAACATGACGAAGATGAAAAAAGTGTGGGTTTTTCGTATCATGTCATTGTAAAAGGTGGGAATGTTGTTCCATCTTCACTGGAGGATAATGTAGAATTGGAGGATGTTGCACCATGTTATCACATATCATTCAATAGTGGGGACCCTCAAGAAGATGAATATACAAAAGATGCTCCACCTGAACTTGAAGAAGGAGTGAAGACGATAGTTAATGACTTAAAAGAAGTTAACATTGACACCGATGAAGAACCAAGACCCACCTACCTAAGTGCTTTACTAGAAGTTGATGAATAAAGTACTTATATTGAGTTACTCAAGGAGTTCTGGGATGTCTTGTCTTGGAGTTATAAATATATGCCTGGCTTGGACCCGAAAGTAGCAGTCCATCACCTTGCAGTCAAAAATGGTGCTCGTATGTTAAGAAAGCTCAAAGGCACTTTAGGCCGGACTTGGTTCCCCTTATCGAAATCGAAGTTAACAAACTCATTGAAGTTGGATATATTCGGGAAGTTAAATACCCAACATGGGTTTTAAGTATTGTCCCTGTAAGGAAGAAGAATGGCCAGATTCAATTATGCGTTGACTTTAAGGATCTCAATAATGCGTGTCCCAAAGATGAATTCCTGCTTCCTATTCTAGAGCTGATGATCGATGCTACTATTGGTTACGAGGCAATGTCTTTCATGGACAGTTCATCGGGCTATAACCAAATTCGCATGGAACCAAAAGATGAAGAGCTTACTGCATTCCGCACCCCCAAGAATGTCGAATGCTATGTTGACGACTTGGTGGTAAAATCAAGAGAGAAGGGAGACCATTTGAAAGACTTTAGAATGGTGTTTGAGTTGCTCCCACCAACTTAGGATGAATCCATTGAAATGTGCCTTTGTAGTTACTTTAGGAAAGTTCCTTGGTTTCATTGTTCGACATCGAGGGATTGAAATTGATCAAGCCAAAGTAGAGCCTCGGGATATTCACAAATTAAAAAGTCTACAAGGAGAGTTAGCGTACTTTAGGAGATTTATCTCAAACCTAGCTGGGAGGTGCCAACCATTCAGTCGCCTTATGAAGAAAGGTGTCCCTTTCAAATGGGACCAAGCGTATAGCAACGCCTTTGAGAGCATTAAATCCTACTTGATGAAGCCTCCAGTTTTGGCAGTCCCTATACTTGGAAAGCCGATGATACTATACATATCAACACAAGAAAGGTCTGTTGGGGCGTTGTTGGCCCAAAAAAATAGTGAAGGGAAAGAAAACTCCCTTACTATTTGAGCAGGATGATGACACTAAACCAACCGAATTATTCGCCAATTGAAAAGTTGTGTTTGCCATTAGTCTTCTCAATTCAAAAGTTGAAGCACTACTTTCAAGCTCACGTTGTCCGCCTTGTTTCTAAGGCAAATCCTATCAAGTTCGTGATGTCAAAACCTGTTCTTAGTGATCGATTAGCAAGGTGGTACCTCCGATTTCAACAATTTGAAATCGTGTACATCCCGCAAAAGGCTATAAAAGGACGAGTGTGAGCTTCTTGGCAGATCACTCTATACCTGATGATTGGGAGCTAACTGATGAATTACCTGATGAGGACGCCATGGTCATTGAAGTTCAACCTTCATGGAATATGTACTTTGATGGTGGTGCACATCGCGGAGGAGCTGGTGCTGGTATAGTATTTGTCACTTCTCAAGATGAAGTTCTGCCCTACTCTTTTACGTTGATGCAACTCTACTCTAAGAACGTTATTGAGTATCAAGCACTAATACTGGGCTCGAAATAGCTGTCAAAATGAAACGGTTGCAATTTCAAGTCTTTGGTGACTCTCAGTTAGTGGTCAATCAACTTTTAGATAGTTACGAGTTCAAGAAGCCTGAACTACGCCCATATCATGATTACACTAAAAAATTAATGGGGTGGCTCGGTGATATGACTATTCATCATGTGCCAAGGAAAGAAAATAAGAAGGCTGATGTTTGTAAGCACGTGATTTTTGCCCTATATGAAATACTCATACAAAACCCAAGAAAATAGATTTTTTTTATTTAATTGTTTGCATTTTGTGCATGTTTAAGTTTTATTTAAATCATGAAAAATACCAAAAAATATTACGCATGGCATTTAGGCTTTATTTTTGCATTTTTAGAATTAACCAATAGTTACTTGTTTTATAAAAATTGAAAATCACAAAAAATGCTTCATTTTTACACTCTTTCCTTTATTTGATTTTTTTTTTCTTTTTTCCCTTTTTCTTTTTCTCTTTTAATTTAGGACTAAGTATCTTTTATTAGTTTTATAATTAGTTAATTATTTTAATTTCAAATTTTTAGATAATCTAGGATTTTAGTTTTAGGATTTTTAATTAAAGAAGAAGAAAAAGAAAAAATAAAGTTAAAGGAAGGAAATAGGGGGTTTAATATGAATTGGGCTAATTCTTATATTCAAATTAGGCCCAAATCCCAGCCTAAAGACTACCAAAACCCGTCCAAACCACCCAGGTCCAAAATCAACCCGACTCGCCTGACCCACTTCCCCCTTCTTTAATTAAACCTAGCTAGACCCTTAGATCCCTTCAGAAGAAAATTGGCGCAACACATGGAACTTCTTTCTTCTTATTATTCATTAGTATACGTACAGGCGCGATGCACGGATTAGTCAAAGATCTTTCTTTTACAGTAAAAGAGTCATTTTCATAAATTCAAAATTATAAAAGGATATGATATACAAATAGCAGTCGCGATAGTGCACAAACTTGAGTATTATAATGAAATGGACCGTAGATACCAAGTTTATCAGACTATCTTTCATCTTTCATCTTCCATCTGAAAGGAGTAGGCAATGCACAATAAATAAAATTTAAATGAGAACACTATATTCTGACAAACACAAAATGCTTCATAATAGAAATCTCAAGTTCTTTTCGTTGCTCTTTATTCTTCTCAATAATTCAAAAGTGAGCAACAGTGGAGATCTTATCATCTCATAGTCACTCATGCCCGTACTTACTTGTCTAGTTTGGCAAAATCAGATTTAAAACTCCTACTCACTTTTAGACTTATGAACATACACCATAAGATTATTGTCCCTCTTTGCATTCACAACAATGAGCAAGTCCCTGTGTGGCAACTGCATTGCATATATTGAATTAAATTGACTATCCGTAGAATCCTAAAGCAAGAGATCACCATAAAAAATGCAAACATACGAAGATTTAATAGGTAATTTTACTACTTCGTGGTAGTGTCCTCTTGAAGTCCAACGAAGGTATAGAGTAGTCGGCCCCTTTGTTATGGCCTTCGACAAATACATTGGGGCTGTTACATGACGTATCCAAGGTAGGAATTATTGTCATAAGAATGTATGAACAAAAGACAACAAAAAAATGCCATATGGTATGATAAATACAGTAGTAGTGTAGCTAATTTATGCATTTAAACTATTCAACAAAAAAGAAATTATTCAACAACTTTCAAGCAACATCTTTTTCCATTTTATCATGCTATTTGTTTAAATTAGGTCCAAAGTAGTTAAGAGATATAAATAGAATACAAAATTTCAGCAGCACTTAATTTCCTACTCCACCCGTTTTTGCTACTACCTGAATCAACATGTCATAAGCTTAGATTTCCTACTCCTCCTTTTTAAGCACATATGAATTCACAGTATCAGGGTTCACAGTATATGTTATGGAAGAAAGACATAAGATGATGACCTTGAACAGTATTTTATCATGCATTCACCTACACCACAATGAACTGGTGTGAACTTCATATGTCAACATAATTAATGGTATTTTAGTAGAATGTCTTTAGTGGAAGTTCAATTTCTTCTTCAAAAATTCTCTCAAAATAGATCTTGTTGATATAGGTTTTGGGGAAAGCTACGGGAAAAGAAGTTGGCATAATAGCACACATGAGAAAAAAAGCAAGTAGAGGTATTTTAGTGTGAACTTAAATAAGTGGGAATCCATCGTAGATTAACTTCACAACAAATCTACTTCATCGATTAGAATTATATGGATGAAGAAGCATAAAATATTTCAAAGGAAACGAAAAAGCTTAAAATTAAAACCAGCAAATACAGAGTACATAAAGAAGAAAATGAAAAGGAATGGACTTGTCAGATTCGGAACAAAAAACAAAACCTAGAAAATCATATAGTAGCTTTGCTGCTTAGAGATTAGAAGGAACTATAGTACCAAAGTTGATTAAACCATAAATTCATAGGTTTATCGTTGGATGTAATATTATTACTGTAAATTTGAGTAATATTTGGTTTAATTTTATCTTTTAATTTCAGTTGTATAACTGTGCGCTAATAATGAATATAAAGCATATCATCTTAATGAAATTAAGTCTTTATTATAGATCTTAATCATACAGACCTATTTAGACCCATTAAGTGGTTGTGAAGTAAAAAGAATAAACACACTTAATGATTATGATCTAAATAATTAAGATTCAAACTTTAAAAACAAACGCACTTAACATCTGAGATCTGAATGTTTAAGATTCAGACCTCCATTAAGTGCAAATAAATGAGGCTTGAATGACCTCCATAACTTCCTTCTGAAGACTAAGCTCATGCATTTTTGCGTTAATTAGAAGCCTTCTGAAGTACTTTTTGAGGGACCACCCAAAGGGTCATCAACTGTTTCCTCATTCATTTCGTGCTTCCGAGGCCTTTAAAATCTCATTTTTATTTGCCTCGATTTGCGTGCACAATCCGGGCGCGTAGCCAGAAAGTTTTTATATTGAAATATGTGAATTTTGTGAAACATTTAAAGAATTTTGATATTAATATGATTAAAGTGGACTTTGGTCAACATTTTGGGTAAACGGACCCAGACCCGAGATTGGACGATCTCGGAAGGTTTGTAGAAAAATATGGGACTCGGGCATATGCCCGGAGTCGAATTACGAGGTCTAGAGCCCAAGGAAAGAATTTTTCTGTGAAATTATTTTTCTGAAATTATTAAAGAAAATGGAAATAAAAATTGATCAAAAGACTATGGTATCGGGCTCGTATTTTGGTTTCGACACCCGGTACAAGTCTTATATATTGTTTAAGCGCTATCTGTAAAATTTTATCAAAATCGGACGTCATTTGCAGTGTTTCGGACCTAAATATCTAAAGCTTGAAGTTTATGAAGTTATAATAAAAAATGATGAATTTGGGGCTTGGTACAATGATTTTGATGTTATTTGGGCGATTTAATCGTACGAGTAAGTCCGTAGGATATTTTTGAGGTTTTGTACATGTTTGGTTTGGAGCATCGAGGGCTCGGGTAAGTTTTGGATAGGCATCGGATTGCATTTCTCATTTTTTGTAAAATCTGGTATAAGGCTTCTGCAATTTTCGCAAATACGAAGCCAGAGTTCGCAAATACGAATGCCCAGCTACCGCAATTGCGAAGGCTGGTTCGCAAATGCAAAACCAGCCCAGGCAGGCCAAGGTTCGTAAATGCGAACTTTTCTTCGCAAATGCGAAGAAGGGAATTCTGGCTTATGATCGCAAATGCGAACCTTCCCCAAATGGCCAAAGTTCGCAAATGCGAACAAAAATCTCGCAAATGCAAAGTCCGGCAAAATGCACAGTGTTCGCAAATGCGAACTAAGGTTCGCAATTCCCATATTCGCAGCCCAGCAAATTTTATACTTAGTCGAATTTTCATCACTTTTCACCATTCTTTCAAAACCCAAACACCATAGGCGATTTTTCAAGAGCAAACTTCATCCCAAATCACTTGTAAGTTGATTTTTACTCGATTCTTTCAAT
>MU772139.1:0-17274 GCA_026770625.1 Nicotiana glauca
TTTCAGAATCAACTAAATAACAATTTCATTCTCTTTTCAAGTATATCGTCATATGAATTTCCAGTGTGTACCTGATATTGAAATGAGAATAAAGTGAGAATCAATAGCAGTAACAGCTCGAATGATCAACGAACAACAACAGCAACACGAGTAGGAATTACAGACAGTCCAAACCCATGAATGAATTCAAAAAAAACCAGAAGTAATTGACAATCCAATAGCAGCTACCAAATCAGCCCAAAACTAACTTTAACAACCTCACACACACTTCAATTGCACCCATAAAATGAAATAGCCATTCGATATCAATGAAACAGTGAAATTTTTTTAGTTTTTTCAGAGTTTCTATTGTTTTTGTATTTTAGAACTAAGATGTGGACGGGATTTTGGCTAATTGAAAGCTAGATCAGATCTGGAGCTATAGAGGAAGCTTTTTTTGGAGGGAATTTTCAGAGGTCTTTTTAAAAACCTCTGATTCAAGTTATCTAGGTGCCTTTTATAGGCATCAATAGAAGGTTCTAGGCTTTCATTCCCCCCCCTCCTTTTTTTTCAATTTTCAGACTTTTCTAATAGTCCTTTAATTCTTATCTTTCTCTTCAAGTTACTGCCCTTTTTTTACAGAAATTATACTTGCACCCCTTCTAGAACATTCTAAATGATTCTATTATTGTCTACCCCATTCCCATGCCCTTGCCAATGTCCAAATTACCCTTTCTTTCATTCTAGATTTAATAAATTACCCTTTTAATGCCTATATTACCCTTAATCCTCTGTATTTATTACAGTTAAATCATTTTTCCTTTCCCAATCTACCCCTACTGCTTAAGCTTTATTACCAATGGCCCTTTTATTTTCGATTTTACCCCTACCTCTTAACATTTATTACAATTAAGACTTTTAACCCCTTTTCCCTTTCCCTTAATTCGATTAATATAAACTAATACCAATTTCAAGGTTATTTATCAACTATAACCAAGCGAACAATTATTCAAACTAATCAATTTCCACATAACTAAAGTTATTTTTAACAAATATTAAAACTTAATCAAAATCACAAGATCTAAACATGAATTCAAAAAAAAAAAACCCTAATTTCTTAACACATCACAGAAATCAATACGAATTAGTCAAGATCTATTTAATTTTTGAAGTGTAATATCTAATATGATTTTAGTAATTTAATGTGATTCAAAAACTAAAAATAGCAAGTAACCAGTCAAGGGAAAATCAAAACAGAGACATGCATAAAAACAAAAACAAAAAAATAAAAAGAAAAAGAAATCAAAGGTAAAAGACACTTAGCTTTTCATTCCTAGGGTTTTATCCCTTTTCTTTCCTTTTTTTTTCGCGTGACCAGTGTTTCCCCCAGGTTTTACACCTTTTCTTGAACTCTGGGACTCCGATTTGAATTTTTCGTAGGTTTCCAGTTGTTTTTGAACCTTAAGATTTATTGGAAAGGGATCCAGGAAGGGAGAAGGTTATTTGGAGGTAACTTTGGGCTAGGTTTTTTTTAATGGTTGTCTGCCAGAATTAGATTTCCGGCGAGACCTTTTCTCAAATTCGAGCAGATCCAGGCTTATTCGAAAGAAACAAAATAGAGGGGGTGAAAGAGAAGGCTAAGACGGACTTAGGGTGTAAAAGGGGTGGTGATTGGTTAAAGTGACGTTTCCCACCGGTAGGGTTCCGGCGGGATTTAGAGGCGGCTCAGGTAAGAAGGGGAAAGCAAAAGGTTTTTAGGGCGGCTAGGGTTAATTGAATACGAATAGTGGGGTGAAATGAATACAGAGGTATATGTTTTGGTATATTAAATGTATGATGATAGCTTTGCACCGTTGGATTAAACCAAATGAACGGACAAGATCACTCCCCTTCCATACGACGTCGTTTTCTTAAATGAGAGCCTTATCCTCGTCCGTTGGATGAATCAAATGGACGGCTCAGATTGGATTTGACAAAACGGCGTCGTTTCATTTATTAACGGAATCAAGCTTAGCCGTTGGATTAGTTGTCATCAATGGCCTGGATTGATTGGACCAAAAACGGTGTCATTTGGGTTTTAACCGGGGCCGGCCGGGTGGACTGGACTGGGTGTTGTTTTGGGCTCCAATTTTGTATTAGCCCAATATTTTTGTGTATTTTTGTATTGCATTTTTCTTATTCTATTTTGTATTTTGCCCTTTTCCTTTTTTTTTTTGTATTTATTCTCTTTGTATTTTATATTGTATTTTTGTATTTCAGTATTTCCATTTTTGTATTTTCTATATTCTCTATTTTGTATTCATTTTGATTTTATTAAAATTGTTAAACCAACTACTTCTATTTCATGGAAATTTTCAATCGAAACACAAAAATGGTATTTTAAATTGTTAATAAAAAATACATTAATACCTACTACATGTAAAATGAATTTCTTAAATGCGAATGCATATTTTTTGTATTTTTATATTTGATGCACAAATGACATGTAAACAAAATTCACACAAATTGTAAAAATAAGGAAAAATTATTTATTTGAATTTTATGGGAATAACTCATATGTAGGGTAAAAATCACGTGCTCACAGTTCTTTAATCGAAAAAACTCCCTTTACGATGCCTCTTTCGGGGTATAGGTGAAAAAGGAGGTGTGACAGCTCTGGTGACTCTGCTGGGGATGGGAACCCAGAACCATTGGTTCAGTGTTCAAGAATTCGAGCTTGGAATAATTGTTGTATTTGACTTATTTATTATCTGATTTTTATTACATGTTGGTCTTAATGTGCAAAATGATGCTTTTACCGCTTTGATATTATTTGAACTGTACATATAAACTATTACGAAACCATTCTCTTCTTATCTTCGGGGATGTGCTTGCTGGTCGAGACTCCCTATTCTGTTAGTGTCCTACCTTTAAATAAGAAAATATGCTCGGACAAGTTACTAAGTCGGACGATCTTGCGGGTCCCCGGTACATAGCCCCCTCCTCGACTCGAGTTGTTCGCTCGGGTACACAGTCTAGAACAAATACTCATGTCTTAAACCTAGAATAACTCAGCCTCATGCCAGATCCCTAGTAGGAACGTTTGTTTGCATCATGTGCATTTGACTTTGGAGGCTCAACACAGGGGTTGGGTCTGTCTAGGACAGGTGTACCCAAAATTGGAAACAGGCCATCCTGATGTATCTTACATACTGCTTGTGCATTTATTTGCTTCGGATTTGCATGCTGACTGGCTTTCGAATATTTGAAAAAAAAAACAGCGGGATGAGGGTTAAAGAGAGATAATTACCTGTTTTAAAAACCAATGTCCAAATAGTGTCGAAACTCTACTGATTTTTTTTTAAAAAAAAATGAAAAAATATGTTTTTGTTTTATTTGCCAATGAAAAAAAAAAAGAAGTCCAGTTTTCAAAATAGTTTGTTTTATTTGCTCCGAACTACGTCAGTTTGATTCTCACAGGGGTGGGATACGTAGGCAACCCTCATCGGGTCCAACTTCCCTCTTTGCAAAATAGTCTGAAATGAACAAAATTTCGTTTTATAATTAGGTAAGGTGATGTCATTTTGCCAAAAATAGCCGAATGTTCCTGAAAGGGACTCTGGAAGGCTGATTTTTCATAAACAGACACCTTTGGTCTTTTCCAATTTTTTGGCTAGTTAGCAGACACAGCCTTAAAATCTTCTTTCGGGAGTACTGAAGGCCGTATCTGCAAATAGAATAAAATCATGATTGTTTGCTTAATCACCTTAATAAATGTACAGAATGAGCACAAGTCAGGATTTATCAATAACAAATCTGAACAAGATCCCTTTGGAGCTGCACATGTGGTGGGATAGTTTGGGTGGATCAGGGCAAAACACGGTCAAATTGTACTTTGGAGGCCTCACAGGGTTTCTGAAGATTAATCCGAAGGGGAATATCATAAAGGCATTGGTCCCATTCTGGGACCCGACTCACAATGTATTTCATTTCTCAGATTATGAACTTACCCCAACATTGGAAGAGATATCTGGATACATCGGGGGTCCCAAGGTTCCGCTGAGACACCAATACATGATTGCTCCAAGGACCGTAGCCGTACACAGTTTCCTGGATTCCTTGAAAATAAGCAGGGTGGTACATAACCCGGACCTGGCAACTGATTTTTGTACTTTGCCGTTCATATACAGCAGATATGGTCATATAAGAAGGTTTAACAAGGCAGAAAACAAAATTTGTAGCAAAGGGAACCACCTTAAGTGGGAAGAACATAGATGTTTCGCATTTATGGTGGCCTTTCTGGGACTTCTGGTGTTCCCTAGAAAAGACGGGAATATTGACATATGTGTAACTGGGGTTATTAATACTTTGCTTACTCAGGCCAACAGCACCCTTGCACCCATGATAGTAGTCGACATCTTCAGCGCTCTTACTGTTTGCAAAGCCGGAGGGGACTTTTTCGAGGGTTGTAATATGCTGCTGCAGATGTGGATGATCGAACACTTATGCTATCGTCCTCTATTTTTGAGTTACGGGTCGTCAAAGAAGACATGCATAGAGGAATTTTCCATGAGGGTTGAAAGGATCAGATTACCAGAGGGGATCACAGAGTGGGTAGCACACCTTCGTTGCATCACTGCATGCCAGATAGAGTGGACATTTAGGTGGTTATCCGTGGATGAAATCATATATATGCCCACCACCGGACCTCATTTCCTATTGATGGGACTTAGGAGTATTCATCCCTATGCACCGTATCGAGTTCTGAGGCAATTGGGAAGATGCCAAATAGTCCCGAAGAATGAAGATCTTAGTGGCCAAGTAGTCGAGATCGGGCCTAACGGTCAATTCCATGAAGCAACAGTTCACAAAATTTGGAACGAATGTCAATAATTAACAGCACATACTTGTGTACGGGATTGGTCCAAAGATGAAGTGTCGCCGGGATACCTTGCTTGGTATAGAAGAGACATTGAGTTTGAGAGGCCAGCCAAGGGGCCCCATATCCAGGAATTTGTTAAAACATCGCAGGGACAGTGGAACTGGTTGGCTAAAGAACGTGAGTACATGGCCACAATAGTAAACTAGAGAAGCAAGCCATGGAACTTCAATTTGAAAAGGATGTTCAAGTCACTGCAGATGAGGGGGAAAAGAAGAAGCTAATCCAAGAAAATGAGACCATTAAGGCTCAGATCCAAAAAATGAGAATAGCTGTCAGAAGACCAGAAAGGAGTCGTGCTGACCAAAAACTCATAAACGAACTAAAAGGGAAAGCCCGTGAATGCCAAGAAGACTTGGAAAGATCTGAAGCTAGCTTGGCAAGGATCCGGGCCAAGTGGACAAAAGGTGCAAAAGAGCGGGCACTTCATATGCATCAGATGAAAAGGGACTATGGGGGGAGCGTCACTGTCCTGAAAGGAACAATAGTCACTCTCGAAGACAGGATATTCAGGCAAGCTAGAGATTTTAAAGCGGATAGGAAACACTGCTATGACCTGATGGCGCGGATGGAGGAACAAATGCACAAGTTTCAAGACCAACTCTTTCATAACTCTCGAGTACTGGAAACTCGGGATCAACAGATAGGACGACTGTAGGAAAAGAACAGGATTAGAGAAGAGGTCGCAAACATCGCACATTACATTGTTGCAAAATGCCGAGCGTGCGAGAACATGACCCGTACCACCTTTTTTGCGGCAGTGATGACATTCGTCCGGCAAATAATGAGCGGTTTGGATAGGATCCAAAGGGATCTTGCACGAAGGCCCGTGGCAAGGCCGAATGATGCCTCGCGGGCCCCAGGAAATTTTAAGGCATTAATGTATTCTTAATCTTTGTTTTGAGTCTGTATTTTCATATTAAAGTTTGTAAGTCGGTTTCTTTTCAAGTTTGCTTTGTTGCCCTTTCAAAGTTTGTAACTTCTTCCAAGTGTTATAATAAAAGTAGTTATTTTTGTGAAAATATTTGGCGACGTATTTTTACATCGAGAGAACTACGCATGGTTTAATTCATGCGGGGATATGATACGTAGGCGATCTCCATAAGATTCGACCACAACTTAAAAAATGAAAAAAAAAGAAAAAAATCAAATGAAGAGAGATATAAAAGGGAAATGGAACAAAGAAAAGTCGGGATGACGCATGCGACCGATCAAAAAGCATAATAAGAACTATTAACTGCTTAGGTGCATTCATTCCCCAAATGTGCAGATATCCATATGTTAAATGCCCTAACGTTAGTGATGGTTTCATTTTGTCATATCATTCCAGAAAGGTGGTTGGTTTGTGGGTTTTAAAGTAACTCTTACCTACAACACAAAGGCAAAAGGCAATGGCGAATAACAATAAAATTGGGGTGGTTGATACCAATGTTCAAAAGCAGTTGGTTGGACAAGACACAAGCTTGGCAGATGACGTGAGAATGTTAAGACAACACATAACAAACATGTATCAGGCTTGGATGGTTGGGAGGGCATCACCACCGCCCCACCTGGTTTCTCAGATGCTATCTTTACCCAAACTTTGGCATATCCCAATCACCCCAGTATCTCCATCACTCTTCCTCCAAGTTCTGGGAAGATGAAGAACACAGAACAGTCCTTAAAGAACGTGCAAGGGACGGGAGGCCAAGGCAACATGTCTTACCAAGATTTGTGTACACTCCCTGACGTCCGCCTACTCGCAAGGTTTAAAGTACTAAAATTCGACTTGAATGAGGAGTGTGAAGATTCGGTAGTCCATCTGAGGGAATGTTGCAAGGAAATGAGGAATTTTAGCGAGAAAGACGATTTGCTAATGGCATACTTCAGTAAAATCTTGACTGGGCAGCCTTGGAACAGTATAATCGTCAAGATGTCGGTAATTGGCATACATGGGATGACATGGCTCAGGATTTTTTGAGACACTTTCAGAATAATATAGACATTTTCCTGGATCAGTCCTCCATATCTCAGATAGAAAAGAAACCTAAAGAAAATTTTTGAAAGTTTTGGCTCAGATGGAGTGAACAAGTTTCTCGGGACAATCTTACCATGGAAAGAAAAGATGTTGTAGAGCCTTGCCAACGACAAAGTCCAGTGGTCGTCCTTGCTAAACGCCCTCAGCCTCCATATCGACCCCATGGATATCCTTTTAATTCTCCCGACCACTACTTCTGTCCACAAAACCCCCTGAATCGTACATCACTTCCCAGATATCCTGTCCATGTTGCACCACCATATGCTCCACATCCCCGAGGCCTGCGATGGTCTGCACCGCTGCCACAAATATCTCATCAGGCGTATCAACCACCTGCCCGCAAGAGATTCCAACCGAGGCCAGAGTATAAAATAAAAAGACTACTGGAAAAAGAGAATTCTTTCGGAGAATCTTATGCAAGTTTGTTTGAAAAGCTAAAGCATTCTGGCCTGATTGAGCCGCTCCTTGGTTATACTCCAGACCCACATGTAAAAGGCTTTGATCCTACTGTACGATGCATGTACCACTCTAATGTCCAAGGGCATATCACAGAGAATTGTTGTTCTTTGAAGAAGGAAATAGAAAGATTGATTCGCGAAGGGGTAATTGTGATCAATGACAGTAACAGAAAGTAGGCGAATCCTCTTGGGGACGTGTTGACTAAAGCTGATGATATTGAAGTTCGCGATGGTTTTGGAAATGCTGATACAGAAGTCAGTGGCTAAGCTATTTAGTTTGGTGATTGGAAAGACGCTCCTTTTCTTGGTCAACCAGAGAGGAGCTTTGGTGGCTTAGTTTGTTGTCATTTATGTTGTCCAGGTTATTTAAGGGTTGTAATATGGATATTGTCTTGTAACTCATGCCTTTCTATCTATCTATTTTGTCCAGTTCTTTTGGTCGTAGTATCTCATTTAGTGTCGTCTAGGTTTGTCTAAGTGTTGTAACCCCAGTTTAGTTTGCTTGTCTGGTTATTCGAACTGTTTCATCGTCTAAATGCAATGTCCTGATTTCTATTATTTCTAGTCATTTTCTTTTTGTTCTCTCCACTTTATAGTTCTTTTCCTGTCGACTCTAGTGACATGACATGCACACATAGTTCTAGGTCTAATCTTAAAGGTTAATCATGAAGCAATTGGGAAGATGATAGGAGCACTTGAAGGAAATAAAAATAGAATGAGATCATTTGAAGCCCGAACCATGTAAAACTGGGGTTGATAGAACATAAAGAAACCTTATGTTTCATGCCTCATCAGTTGGAAATTAAAGAAAAAGTTTGGCCAAATTGACAGGGGTCGTTCGTGGTAATGAGAATGAGAGTGTTGCCCAATGGTGTTTTTAACAGATGAAGAAAGCAAATATGTGAATATAGCTACCAAGTCTAGCACGATCAGAAGATGTTACAAAAGTTTGTTTAATCGCATTGTTTGTGCTTGACATGTTTTGAAGATTGGAATGATTAAGACATTATTGTTCTGCTATCTAAACACTTTATCCTTCGTTACTCCTTTGAGCCTTATTTGCTATCTTTATACCCCTCTTTCGGAATCAGTAGCAAAGATTAGAGACACAAACATGAAAGATAAGGAAAAATAAAGATAAATAAAAAATAAAAAAAGAGAAAAGGAAAAAAAAACAAAACAACAAAAGAGAAAAGAAGGAAAGAAAAGATAAGAAAAAAAAGAGAAAAAGACAAAATAATAATAACAACAAGGAATTGGGTGAACTACGTTTGACCTGATTCCTAAGGATATGTAGGCAGCTTCACGGCTCGGTCATAGGGAAATAAAAATCGAAAGATCCCCAAGCAAGAAACTGAGGCAGAAGTTTTGTTTGTAATAAGAAATTTGGTTCCAAAAGTTGTAATTCTAACCCATTTGGTTGAGCTTTTGATACCCTTTTTCTTTCCAACCATATCTAAGAACCCATATTAATGTCCAAAGAAAGACCTCCCGATCAGTCTTCGAGAGGTGCCAAGTCAAGCAAGTAAAGATGATTCATACAAGGGGCAACACTCCGGTTTAAGCAAAGAAATGGAAAATGAGAGAGTCTTATTGGTGAAAACCCACAAGGGCACTGTAAGGCGACAGAAGATGAGAAAAATGAGAGAGTCTTAATGGTGAAAACCCTCGAAGGGCACTATAAGGCGTTGAAAGATGAGAGAAACCCAAAAATGAGAGTCTTACTGGTGAAAACCTTCATGAGCACCATGAGGCGGCGAGGAATAGCGAAAGGGGCATGTGAGATAAGGCGGGCGGCAAAAATCCGTCGAAGCATCAAGCAGAACAAAGATGATGATTCAGCAAAGAATTGGGTTATGGAAATCTTGAGGCACGGAGCAAGATGGTTGTAAGTTGATTGAAATGAATAGACTAGGTTGATTAATCCAAAATGCACAACATGATCATTGGGATCGGTTATCCCATTCAGATAAGTCCTTTTTCTTTTCTCTAACGGTCTTCTAAAGGGAGATCTTCTCTTTTATTTTTATCTTTTGAAATCATCGCATCCTTTTTCTTTTGGCTAAGGCTTTTTCAATAATAAATTGATTCTAACAAATAAGAAGGAATTTCAAAGCTTACTACCAGTTTCCAACATGGTGCAAAGCGAAGTGTGGCTAGGACAGGCCGACGATGATATGATGAGACGTGAAAGGTGTCATTGGAAATCCAAATGATGGAATGGTCTAAGATTCCGTGAAAGGAATGAGATCAAATAAGAAAGACTAGAAGTGGAAAGCAACAATTGGGAAGTTTGTGGATAATGAGTAGTCAGAGGGTCGGAAATTCTCGACCGAGTTCAAGGCAGTCGGACAAAACTGAATATGGAAAGGAAGGAAGGGAAAACCATCCCCAACAGGAGTATCACATCCAATCACCACACCCTAAACTGACCAATTTTTTCTTTGTGTTTGAAACAGGGGCAGGAAGTGTTGTTGATAGCAGAGAAACTTTTCCGCGAAAAGAGAGCAAGTACCAAACAACCACCAAACTGGGGCAGAAAATTTTCTTTGTTTTGTTAAAGTTAGTTGAAGTCAGGCGTCCACCTGGAGAACAAGGAATAATAGTTAAAAATAGTTGAAGTCAGGCCTCCACCTGGAGAACAAGGAATAATAGTTGAAGATAGTTGAAGTCAGGCGTCCACCTGGAGAACAAGGAACAATAGTTGAAGATAGTTGAAGTCAGGCGTCCACCTGGAGAACAAGGAACAATAGTGAAGATAGTTGAAGTCAGGCATCCACCTGGAGAACAAGGAGCAAAAGTTGAAGATAGTTGAAGTCAGGAGCCCGCCTGGAGAATAGAGGCATACATTTTAAAGTTTTGAAGTCAGGAGCCCGCGTGGAGACAAAGGCGTACATTTGAAAGTGTTGAAGTCAGGAGCCCGCCTGGAGAACAGAGGCGTACATTTTAAAGTGTTGAAGTCAGGAGCCCGCCTGGAGAACAGAGGTGTACCTTTTAAAGTGTTGAAGTCAGGATCCCGCCTGGAGAACAGAGGTGTACCAATTAAAGTAAAAACGTCAAGAGCCCGCCTGGAGAACAGAGGTGTACCTTTTAAAGTTTTGAAGTCAGGAGACCGCCTGGAGAACAGAGGTGTACCTTTTAAAGTAAAGAAGTCAGGAGCCCACCTGGAGAACAGAGGAATACAATTAAAGTAAAGAAGTCAGGAGCCCGCCTGGAGAACAGAGGAATACAATTAAAGTTTTGAAGTCAGGAGGCCACCTGGAGAACAGAGGTGTACCTTTTAAAGTTTTGAAGTCAGGAACCCACTTGGAGAACAGAGGCATACCTTTTAGGATTTTGAAGTCAGGAGCCCGCTTGGAGAACAGAGGCGTATCTCTCAAGTTTGAAGTCAGGAGCCCGCTCGTATAACAGAGGATCATTTCAAGATGTTGAAGTCAGGAGCCCGCCTGGAGAGCGGAGGAATACAATTCAAGTCAAGAAATCGGTGCAAGGCAGCAATAAAGGAATTGCTATAAGAGAATACAAGACAACAAGGCAACAAAAAACACAAGAGCAAGTTTGAAGGTCTAGATAGGATTTTGTAATTCATAGACTATAGTTTAGTCTAGCTTCTTATTTTCTTTTAGCATGGTGTAATAAGGAGGTCAACAAGTAGTAGCAGCAACAACAGTAACAATGAAACCACAACTTCATGGTAGTCCCAGCTACCAAATCTCCCGAACTACATTGACTTGATTCCTATTTAGCCAAGGATATGTAGGAAACCTTTGAAGCAGAGGTTCGGTCAAATATTTCAAAAAAATGCTTCACACGAAATATTCAAACGGGCAAAAATCGCTCGTATCCGCTCGCTTTATCTTTGCACGAAAACTCTTCGTGTTTTCTGACAAAGAGGGAAAGCTGTGAGCACGTGATTTTTTCCTATACGAATTATTCCCATAAATTCAAAATAAAACAATTTTCCATCATGTGCGATTTTGTGAATTTTTGTGGTTTTAAGTTATTGTTTGTATTTGTGTGTGTGCATGTTTATTTGATCAACTAATAAGAAAATACAAAAATAGGTTGCATTTGCATTTAGGATTTAATTTTTTATAAATTTGAGTTAAATCATAAATTATTTATTTCACAATAATTGGAAAATCATATAAAAATAATGCACTTTGCATTTTTAGCGTTTAACTGTGTGATTTGGTATTTAATTATTTGTGATAATTTTTATTTAGAGCTAACTAGTATTTTTAAGTTAATTTGGTTTTATAATTTTAGGTTTTTAATTTCTAAAATTAATTTAGGAAGAAAATAAAAGAAAATTAATAAAAAGAGAAAGGAATGGAAATGGGGCCAAATTCCCCTTGCCCAATTGATTTTTGGCAAAAACCATCAGATATCCAACCCAAATACCCGCCCTGTCCAAGACCAAAACCAGCCCCAAACCTGGTCCATCACTGGCCTAACCAAACGACGTCATTTTGGTCACACTCAACCTGGACCGTCGATCTAATTAGATCGAACGGTTCAGTACGTCTCCAACATCGATCGAACTCTTCGAATATTGAATCGAAGCTCGGACCAAAGAACCTTAACTTACCCAATCAACACCAAAAACACACCCCTGAACCTCATTGACACCCTCAACCCTAATTCACCATTGTTTGCCATCGAATCCCCCTCAAACTGTTCGGATTTTAGATCTAATGTTCTAACCCTAGAAAACCAAAACAGACTTCATATGAAGATTTTTCGGGCAATAATCTGAAAGAGATAGAGTCGATTTGGTCTTAAAATAACGTCGTTCATTTGTTCTTGACAAAGAACAAACGAGTGATGTTATTTGGAGATCAAATCAGAGGATTCGAGTCCGTAGTTCAAGTTTAACCAGGCAAGTTTCTTTTTGGTTTTCATTTACTTTTGGCATTTTTTTTTATTTTTTCTTCTTCTCTTTCTTTTTCTTTTCTTTTCTTTGAAACAATTTAGTCAAAATTGGAATTAGGTTTTATTCGGAATTGTTAACTGTTGGATTAATTGTCTTTAGTTCATGTCGTGTATATATTATTAATCAGTCTTGCAGACGATCTAGATTCTCGAACGTTTTAAATGTTGTTTGTTTTGTTCTGGAGAAGGCACACTGAAATTGTTTGAATTAGGATTTTTGTGGTTTCTGTATGTTTGTCGAATGGCCCTGAATAATGTGATGTTACTTAATAGCTCATCTTAAGGGATTTTGACGATGGGGAAGGGATAACTAACAGGATTTGTTCAAATTTAGTAACACAGGATTTCGAGGTTTTAATTTGATAATAAAAGCTTATTAAATGGCTTAGGATAAGTGGTATGCCAACACTAGTTGTCAGGGCACGCCTGGATTAAAATATAGGCTGCCCATACCAGTTGAACTAAGATAATGGAAAATGGGAGTAATAGAGAACTGACACTCTGTTTTAGTATCTTGAGAAGTGGGAAAATCAGAGAGTGATGGGGGATTTATTTTCTTAATTGGTTGAGTGCTCTTAAGGGCTGGAAAGAGGTTGAGTTTAGGTATAAATACATAGGTATAGAGGGAGGTAGGGGATGGACATTCAGCCTTACACACTCTAAAATCAGATAAGAAATATACATAAAAGGCTGCTCTTGCTTTTAAAATTCAGCCTTAGTTTTCGAGAATTCTCTCTTCTGATTAAGTTTGGTTTTCTCCTTGTTTAAGCTTGAAAAGGTGTAAGAATGAATTAGTGAGGTTCGGTCTGATCTTTGCTGAATCAATTAAGGGTTTAAAGTTGGGATTTAGTTGTTTGATTTGCATCGTTTGTTGATTTTGAGCTGAAATTCACTGCTCTATCGAATTTGGAATTTTGCTGTTGGTTTTATCATTGATCTGGGGCTTTGTTGCTACTTCTGGCCATTCACTCACTCCTTATTTTGGTTTTTATTTTGAAATCCAAGTACATACCTTGATCTTGAAATGTAGAGGCTGATTCCAGTGATAACTTGAGAATTTAATGAAGATCATTGTTTTGTTATATGTGTTTTCCTTTGTTCCATTTTCCCATGTGACTTGTTGATTTAATTTCTGGCTATGTTATACACAATGAGATCCATGTCAAAAATGTAGTTGGACTATTTTTTCTATATTTGCTGACTTCCATTCATTTTACTTCAGTGTTTATTAGTGTCAAATGAGTTGTTCCTAGTGTATTGAGAAGCCGGGTCTGTATTTGGAGTTAGTCATTTAGTCTCAACGTTAAATAGCAAATTTGGAAGTAGTTTTGATTGATGTTGTGTTTGATCCCTGATGTGTTATTTTGTTCGTGAAATTCATATGTGATATTAGCGTCTTGAAGGGTTATGATTCAAGTGATGAGTCATAAATCAACAAGTCACCAAGATAGTGAAATAGTGTGAGGTCCTCTCTTCAACACTGTTACATTGGCATTGGCAAAGTTTCTGGTTGCTTGAAAATGGCGCATGATTCCTTCCATGACCAGTGTTCCATTTCGATAGCAATCATTTGGGGTTCGTTTAATAGTTAGTTAGTTTAATAGAATTGTTCAGAAATATCTAAGATATCCAGGTTTGGTTTGAGTGTGCTGAATCAGAGTTGAATTTGAAATTATAAATTTTATATTCTAATGCTAAGCGATGGGCAATTTGGGTAAAGATCTATTAGTGCGTTAGTTCTGTTTTAGCATGTATTGACATTCAAATAATATTGCAAGTATTCAATAGTAGTTGAGTTGGAATTAGAAGTAGCAATAAATATCGTGTTGGCTTCAAGTGTTGGTATTAGATCACTCGTGATGAATTTTCTTTACTGGTAGGCTTCGAATTGGGCCTAGACCTGGGCCCGTCCTCACATCTATATTTGGACATCAAGGCCACAACTTGTTTGGTCAACTTTAACAAACCCCCAACCTTAGCTCAAATATGGTTGAAATTAATTGAAAATCCCTTATGGCTCTAATCAATTAGTAAAATCCATATTGGTTAGATGAAGGTGAGCCATACGATTGAAAAAAGTAGTTTGTGGCCCTCCGAGTTTTAGTATAAATATCTTTTAAAATAGTTTCGAGGTGTGCCATGCCAAACAAAAATGACCATTGCATGACCCTCGCTTTATTTAATATTGAATTGATCCTTAGAACTCGAGACGTGCCATTTAGCAAATTCCATGGCCCTCGCAAAGTCCAAACGCGTAGTTGCCTTAGGCGCGTGTTAAATAAATTTACCTTCTTAAACTCGGGTGCACATTTAGGTGACCCAAATTCAAATCCCAATGAAGTTAAAATATGTTAAAAATAGCGGGTGTATTCATGTAACGTGGTTCGAGACGTATTTTAACGACGTTGCAATCTTCTTTAAAATAAATAAAAATGGTTTTTTGAAATTAAAAAATACACATAGGTTTAAACATGTTTTAAAATCAGATAATTAGGCCAATAATAACAGTTGAGAAACCGTTCTAGAACCACGAAACTCGGGAATGCCTAACACCTTCTCCCGGGTTAACAGAATTCCTTATCCGAATTTCTGGTTCGCGGACTGTTAAACAGAGTCAAACCTTTTCCTCGATTGGGGATTCAAACCGGTGACTTGGAATACCATAAATCTCCCAAGTGGAGTCTCTGAATCTTCAAATAATGAATCCTGTTTTGATTGTCCTTTAATTGAAAAAATTCCCTTTACGATGCCCCTTTCAAGGTGTAGGTGAAAAAGGAGGTGTGACAATGCTGACAAAAGTAAAAGAAAAGAATATCAGAATTGCACAAAAAGAAGGTAAAAGGTAGAATTACAAATATCAGAACTTCCATGTTCCTGCATCCAGATTTGTGGCATGTTTGTTAGCAGTTTGAACAAGTCATCTTTACCCCTTTCTTTGATAGTTTACCATGCTTTTTCCTTGGTTCATACTTAGCTTTTCTCCTATATCTATTTGGTCTAGTTGATATAGATTTAGGTCCCGGAGGCTCTATACATGAATTTTTTGAATCTGGCTACTTTTTCATGTTGGGAATTGGTTGAATGAAATGCCGGTAAGCTTTAAGGAAAGTTTCCTTCCTATACCAGTGGGCAACATAATCATCTAGGTCCATTTATCTATCATGGAATGCACATACTGCATGTTGACATGGAATGCCCCTCAACATCCATGATCTACAAGTACATGTCATGGTCTTAAAATCAATAATGAATCCGTACATACGTTCATCAACTTCAAACCCATGTTCTGCATTCCACATAACCTTACACCTCTTAGAGAGGGCTTTGTTCTCTTCTAGTATCATTCTAGCCATTGGTACAATGTCAGTAACCCAAGTCTCAACAAACTTCCTCATTTCAATGGTAATATTCAAGATTTTGTGTCTAATTTCTTCCAACATAGTTATAATAAACTTGTGCCTAGGACCTACTATCCAAGAATTTAATGTTTCACATATGTTATTCTCAATGACATCACACTTTGAATCTTCTCTAAAGTATGCCCTACACCAATATTCTTTATCATACTTTAACAAGTCTTCACATATTATATAATCTAGCTTATTCATTGCTTCCAGTTCTTCCTTGAATTTCACTTCATAAAATTCTTTGGCACATCTCCAGAATTGTTCCTT
Organism: Nicotiana glauca; assembly: GCA_026770625.1. Classification (NCBI taxonomy): domain Eukaryota; kingdom Viridiplantae; phylum Streptophyta; class Magnoliopsida; order Solanales; family Solanaceae; genus Nicotiana; species Nicotiana glauca. The sequence continues at coordinate 15,982 of MU772139.1, forward strand.
TCTTCACCTCTCCAGTTTTTGGACCAGTTAAACCAAATGTGTCTAGCACACATTCTGTGTTCCCTTATAATTGGTACTAGTCCCTACAATAAATAGTAATAACTGTTAGTGGATAATATATATAAAGCAGGAAAAAGAAAAATTAAAAGGTGATTGTAACTTTACCTTTTGCACATCTAACATAACAGTTAAGCCAACGCCATCTCCTAACTGTAAATCTGCAATCAAATGTGTGATGAACCAGCTCTACGAATATTTTATCTCTTGATCAACTACATCCCATACAATAGAAAATATTTGATTGTTTCCATTTCTACCAACTGCAACAAGTAACTCACCCTTGCAGATTCCCTTTAGAAAACAACCATCAAATCGTATGATCCTTCTGCACCCTTCTAACCATCCTATTTTCAGAGCATCTAAATATAGATAGAAATAGACAAACAAATTCTTGCGAGGAAGAATCTCACTATCTGTTCTGATCTAGCATGAACTCCCAGGATTTGCTTGCTTAAAAATATCAGCATAATCAGCAAGTCTGTTAAATTCCATCCTCCAGTCACCCATGAATTGACTTATCACCCTACACTTAGCCCTGTAACAAATAGTCCTTTCAACGCACAAACCTAACTTATCCCTGAGCAAATCCTGAATCTCCCACAACTTAAAATTTAACTGGAAAATAATCCTATCTTTATACTTTTTGGCAATGTACTTAGAAGTACATAATTTGTTCTTGTTTTTGGTGTTGCAATTATGAGCTGGGTGGTACTTCTTCACAATAAAACCACATGAATTCCCATAACTGCTTGCATACAATTCCCAGTTACACTTGGCTCCTTTACACTTAACTCTAACCCTATCCTTTCTATTAGGCGTAATTATAAGTTGCACTTTGTTCTCCACAGTATATGAGGCTACTGCTTTTCTAAACTTTACAGCATTTTCAAATACCATACCAAGATAAAAAATAGCAAGGTAACAGTCAGGGTCAAACCATACCTTTTTACTTCTCATTCTAGGAGGTAAGTTCATACCCCTTTCAGCTAAAACATCTAATTCATGTGCGCTATCATTACTTCCAATATCAGAATTGGCGTATAGTCTTCATCCCCTCCTAATTTTCCAACAAACCTGTCCTTTTTAGATAAGGCTGTATGGTGGTCTAGGCCGGGACCGGGACCGGACCGGGCCCGCGGTCTAAACGGTCTAAACGGGCCTGGCGGTCCGGTCCTAGCGGTCCTGGGCCCAGTGGTCCTAAAAGCCCGCGACGGTCCGGGCACAACCACGAAG
>MU772139.1:21591-67530 GCA_026770625.1 Nicotiana glauca
CCAGGCCCGGCCCGTTTGGCCCGTTTAAGGCCCGGGACCACCAAAAATACAGCCTTATTTTTAGATGGCCTGCCAATATCCTCAAAGCCTTTATCTATTCCAGCTTCTCCCAGAATAATCTCTTCAGTTGGAGTAAGTTTTTTTTCTCTTTTTCTTCTGTTTTTTCGGGTTTCTTCTTTTTTGCCCTAATGAAGTGAGCTCTTCATTCACATCACTATCATCTTCATCAGGAATGTTATCTAATTCAGACTCACTACTTAACAGATCTGATGCCAAACCAACATCTATGTTTGTTGCTTCTTCAGCCCCTTATAAATTCTCACTTACAACCCCAACATTAACAAGATTTTCCTCAGCCACAAATGTGTTATCCGCAGCACTTTCTTGGACATTTATATCCTCTGGAACAGTAGATGTCGCCCTAGCCTCTTTATTTAATATATTTTTACTTGGTTCAACAATTTTTACCCCACATAAAATGTCACATGGGACAATCTCACCAACCAACAAAGGCTCATTAACTACATGCTTAATAAACAAATCTAAATGATCAAGATGATTAAGGTGACAAACTATATTATACAACTGTTCATCATTTTCAATCAAGACAAAGTCATTAGATCTAAGATTAAGTAAATAGAAACTCTCTACTTCAGCATACCCCATATCCTTTGTGTAGGACAAAAGCTCAAAAAGAGAAAAGTGGTCATTGTCTATCATGTGACCATCCTCACCCCTCTTTCCTACACATCTCGGGTCAGGATCCTTGACATTATGTCCACCATGGTGAAAATTGACAAAAATATATTCGTCTGCCGACATGTCTAGATTTATCACTGTGTTGAAAAACAAAATGCGAAACAGAGGATGTCAGTAGATACCCCGACCCAAAATTATTAAAAAAAATTCTAATTTTCACAAACTCCAACAAACTAAATTACAACAACCAAAAACAACTATGTTTTCAGTAAATAAAAGCTTACCACAGAGGAAAACTTCGATTGAAATAACATAAACCGCGAAACTTTAGTCACGACCAAATCCAGTTACGACCAACTCCACTCACCGCCACGGTCGAAAGAAGCAAACGATTACCCGTATTAGTAATATAATCGACTAAGTTGCTGACGGACAGTTGAATCTAACTCAAAATCAATGAAGATTCCACCAAGAATCGATCTCAATGTAGTTCATTAGGGTTTATTAGGCTAAAGAAAGGGGATTTTGGGTGGAAGATCGATTAAGTGAGGCGAGGTAAAATGATTAAGTGAGGCAAGGTAAAATGTGGGTAAAGTAAAAAGGATTTTTTTTTATCCAACCTGGATAAATAAACACGTGTAAGAATATTGTTAGTATGTTATTCCACGTGGGAAGCGTTTAAAAACACGCGCTTAAGTTTTTACAGCCCGGTCATGCGTTGTGTTTAAATGATATAGACCAAAATAGAGTTAAAGTGTTCAATAGGAAAAGCACTAAGTTAAGGTGTCAAAATGGAAACCGAAGCCAAGTTTAAGGGGGTCGTACACCTATTTGGCCAAGAAAAAAAGGTACGTAGTTCTTTCAAAGCACCTCAAACCCATCGGGAAATGTACAACACGTTCTTTAGAACAAAATTCAAGGGATTCATAAACTTTCGATTTTTAGTGGGTGTTTGAACATAAGAATTGTAAAATTTCGAAAAATAATGATTTTTTTTCAAGTGAAAATAATATTTGAAAATTAGATTTGTGTTTGAACATGAATATAATTTTGGGTTATTTTTGAATTTTTGTGAGTGATTTGAGTGAAAATCTTGAAAAATAATTTATTGGAGTTTTTAAAATTTTTAAAAAATTATAAAATTTATCTTCAAGTGAAAATTAAAAATTTTATGGCCGGAAAAAAGTAAAAAAAATTCTTATGTCCAAACGGATAGTTAATTTCCCTAAAAATAGAAACATATAGCATCTGAATTATGAGCCGTCTTCATCCTGCATTCCTTCTAACTTCCACTGCAACACATACAATAAGTTACTTAACGTCGTTCTCATTGCCCATAAATCCTAATGTAATTATCCAATAACAGAAAAAAGATCTACGGTGAATGCCAGCACTAGATCACCCATCCTACGGCTAACAATGGACCAAATTATCCTGGCCTACAGGGGATATTCAATCCAACAATGAACAACACGCACCTCCTCTATCTAGGGTTCAAGTCCAAAAACCTTTGCACTAAACCCTCAGTGCTTCCCTCGAAGACTCATCTCGTCAAATCAATCATTCCCTCAATTCAGCATCTGGGTTTTCAAGATTCTATCATATAACACTCAGTTTTCCACCAAAGGTGTAAACTTTGTATCTGTAAGTTGCTTTTTCTGTTCTTTCTTGATTTATATAGCAAACCAAATAGTGGGGTTTTGATAAATTATGGTGATTCTTGGCTTATAAGTATTAGAGTTTGAATCTTGAAAAGTTTCTGAAAGGGATAATTATATGGGGAAATCAGGTGGTAGGAAGAAAAAGGGTGGTGTTAATCAAAGTCGAAATCAAAACCAGAATCAAGGGGCTGTAGGGGAGAGTCATAAACCTGTTGCTGTTAATGGTACTGTTGATTTGGACTCATCCATTTTCTTAAAAAGAGCTCATGAGCTGAAAGAAGAGGGAAATAAAAGATTTCAGGCTAAGGATTTTGTAGGTGCCTTACAACAATATGAGAATGCTCTCAAACTTACACCAAAGACACACCCAGAAAGAGCTGTGTTCCACAGCAATAGAGCGGCGTGTTTGATGCAAATGAAGCCCATTGATTATGATTCTGTTATTTCTGAGTGTACTATAGCACTTCAGGTTCAGCCCCATTTTGTTAGGGCCCTTCTACGAAGGGCTCGTGCATATGAGGCTGTTGGAAAGTATGAAATGGCAATGCAAGATGTGCAGATGCTACTGGATGCTGACGGGAATCACCGGGATGCTTTGGAAATTGCAGGGCGATTGAGTATGATACTTGGTCCTCGCCAGCAAGACCTTTGGAGCCGCCCATCTCCAGCTGCCCTTGGTGCGTCTGCAGTGGGTGCAGCCTCTATTGCCGGTCTAGGACCATGTTTACCTTCTCGATCAATGTCTAAGAAGCTAACACCTTCAGCTGGGGCTTCGGTTGTATCAGCTAATAATAAACCAGATAATCCCTCTCATGTTAAGCCTGCTGAAAATTGTACTCAGGGCAAAGTTCAGATGCCGAGGGTTGTCTTGAAGCCTTCAAATGGTCCTTCTAAACCTAATGCAAGTCCTAGTAGGGATGACAAGAAGGAGCTGGCTTCTTTGTCAGCATCACTTACAGTCCACGGACATTCTAAGGATGCTGTGATTCATTGGAGGCCATTGAAGCTTGTTTATGATCATGATATAAGGCTCGCCCAAATGCCTGTAAATTGCAGTTTTAGAGTGTTGAGGGATATTGTTACGGAACGGTTTCCAATGTCTAAGTCTGTTCTTGTTAAATATAAGGACGGTGATGGTGATTTAGTAACTATTACCTGCACAGGCGAGCTTAGATTGGCTGAGTTCTGGGTTGATAGTTTAGTACCAAAAGACCTTGACGCAGATGAAGGTGGCTCCATTGGGATGTTGAGATTGCATATTGCTGAGGTGAGTTCTGAACAAGAACCAGCTTTGTTGGAAGAGGAAGAGAGGCCTGTCGAGAGTGAGGAGACTATAGAAGATGAGAGTGGATCCCATTCTTCACTAAGTGATTCCATGGTGGAAACTCAGGACAGTGAGATTAACAAGACAGAGAAGGATACTGCCAAAGAGAAACCCACAACGGAAGATCCTGAATTTAAGGAAGTTGAGATGGATGATTGGCTGTTCGAGTTTGCTCAGCTATTCAGGACCCACATTGGGATTGATCCAGATGCTCACATTGACTTGCATGAGCTTGGGATGGAGCTCAGCTCTGAAGCCCTTGAGGAAACTGTTACAAGTGAAGCAGCTCAAGCTCTCTTTGACAAGGCTGCATTAAAGTTTCAGGAAGTGGCTGCTCTGGCTTTTTTCAACTGGGGAAATGTTCACATGTGCGCGGCCAGGAAACGAATGCCGATCGATGATTCTGCTTCAAAGGAGATGATGGCTACTAAGCTTCAAGCAGCCTATGACTGGGTGAAAGAAAAATATTCTCTGGCCAAAGAGAAGTATGAGGAGGCTCTCTTGATTAAACCAGATTTTTATGAGGGGTTGCTGGCATTAGGGCAGCAGCAATTTGAAATGGCAAAACTCCACTGGTCTTTTGTCTTGGCTAAGAAAGAGGACCTGTCAAATTGGGATCCTACTGAGACGCTTGCTCTATTTGAAAGTGCAGAAGAGAAAATGAAAGCAGCGACTGAAATGTGGGAAAAGCTGGAGGAGCTGAGGGCTAATGAACTAAAGGATCCTAGTGCAAGCAAGAAAGATGAACTACTAAGGAGAAGGAAGAAACAGGGAAGCGGTCCTGAAGCTGAGGTGTTGGCTGCAGGTGGTCCAGGTGAAAATTCTGCTGATGAGGCTGCGCAGCAAGCTGCTGTAATGAAATCTCAAATACATTTGTTTTGGGGTAATATGCTTTTTGAGCGGTCTCAAGTTGAATGTAAATTGGGGATGACTGGTTGGAAGAAGAAACTTGATACTGCAGTCGAGCGATTTAAGCTTGCTGGAGCTTCTGAGATTGACATCTCAACAGTTCTGAGAAATCATTGTTCCAATGAAGAAGCTTCTCAGCAAATGGATGAGAGCCCGAAGACTGAAGGGGCTGATAATTCGAATAACAAGAATGATGCTAGTCAAGCTTAGGTGGTGACCTGACAATAAATTTGGAATATTTATTTCTTTACAAAAAATTTGTATACGTCAAACCAGAAAATTTTGGCTTTCAAACATCAATTAGACATTTAGGATCAGCATTTATGATGAAACAAGAATCGTGTGATGGAAACAATTATCAATTTGTGATATACAGTTTTTTCAAAGGTTTCTTTCTCTTATTTTGCTCTCTATTGGAAGTACATATTTCAGATTCCATGTGTGTCATGGCTGTGTTAGAACCGAAATAATCAGGTGTCAAGCGGAAGCTAGCAAAACAGACCTTCTACGACGATAAATGAGACAACAAAAGAGAAATATACCAAAAGAGACACAAACATTTAACGTGGTTCGGTCAATTTACCTACGTCCATAGCGGAGATGAGCAATTTACTACTATATCAAAAGAGATCACAAAATATCGAGAGAACTACCTCACGAAGAGGCAAACACAAGTGACACACTAACACTTGTCCCATAAAGTTCTCCCCCTAAACACGACTCTCAAACCCCATATGGCTACATTGTGGATGCTACTGAATGGGAAGGAAGGATCCTCAATTTATAAAAATCAAAACCTTTTCCTACAAGAAAAGGTACTAGCCAAATATGGAAGATTTATAGTTTCCTTCTAAAAGAAGGACAACTCAATTATGGTAAATATATTGTCCTTTACTTCTAGAGATAGGAAAACCAAACATGGTAAGAAAATCATGACAAACACTTAACGGGTTGAAGAGACGTTGTTGCTAGTATAATTGTTACTACCTTTGAAAGGGATTTTGGAACTTAATGCAAAGCTACTATATCTGATTTTAGACATTTTCTAATTGATTCATAGCAAGCCAGCTGCTCTGATTTAGTTGTTCCCTATATCAAGTTCCCTTGTAATAACAAAGGAAGATTAAGCTGGCCAGCCATGTCTTTTTTTGCTCATCTCCTTTTTCATTTCATTGCTTTCACTTTCTAAAAAGTTCACTTAACCTTTTGATTTCATGTTTGAAATGGGGAAAAAAGGTGAAAGCTGCTTATTGTTGAGCTGGAACCATATCGTTGTACCAGGTATCAGTTTAAGGGTTTAATATTGTCTCTGTATCTGAAGCTATAACTTGTGATCTGGTCCATGCGATAGCATTATCTCGGAACTGTAGATGTTAGCTAAATATTTATGTTGGATCTATGAACCTGGAGAACCTAGGCCCGATGATCAGCTATCTGCTTCAACTTTGGTGCACCCGATTACTTGGTCCCTGTGCACGTGGGATATAGCGGGCTGCTCAATGGTTTAGTTGAGCTGTGCTTCATGCTGATCCGGACATCACCATCGTAAAAGAAAAGAAATGTGTGTTCTGTGTGTAATGAGCAAGATCCAAATTCTTGGCCACCTCTACATCCCTTTCTGAGTCCAATTCTGTTTTTCTAATCTGTCTCTTTATGTTTTTAATAGGATTAATCTATTTTTTGTCATTTCATCTGGTAGTTCCAGAAGATTATTAGTATTTTATAATCCAAGCAGTTCTAGCCATTAAGGGCACATGAGATAACTCTGTATAGGTATGATGCTCCTGAATTTTGACACAGCTCATAACATTGTTTGCGGGTTTACATTTTGTCACTAATGTTTCTGAAATCTGCGCGCGTGTAACGCTCATTGGCCGGGGAGGAAAGAAAACTACCAGTGCAGTGAACGATCTTAGATTTACCAAATGAATGTTCTTGAGATATATAAATTCTGACGGGATATTCGGTTTGGATTTTCATATTGAGTTTCAGTTCTGGCACTCAGATCACTGATAAGGTAATTATTGGAAAATTCAAGGTAATTTACCAGAAAAGAGTTAATTCAAGTTAAAAGGAACTTCTTTTGAGAACATAACAATAAACTCCTCTTAGACTACCACACAACAGTACATGAAAAACCCCAAGTGGCATAAAACAAGAAAAACACCCCCACTAATCAACATAAACAAATCATTATTACATCATCATAATCTTAATACTAAGACATTTTCTTCTCATTAATCAGTTTTCTAATTAATACTCCATCAAAGTCTCAAACAGTTGCTATTGGGGCAGAGTCCACAGCCTTCATTGCTTCAAACCTTGGCTCCTTAGCCTGGAATTTAAGACCTGCATATAATTTCATATAGTCCTCAAAAACAAACTTAGGATAAATGACTTTGTTCTCTTTCTCCAACAATTCTGGTGCTGGATAGATGACAGCATCACTCCCTGGGTTATAGAATGAAGCTATGGACATTCTGTTTCCATCAGGCTGAGCAATCACCCTATGCTCCACACTCTTGTACTTTCCATTAGTAATCACCTAAAAGTTAACCAAATAGTAAAATATCATATCTCAGGTACTGATAATGTAAACACTCTTTACAGTAACGTAACTGTGTATATAAGTTAAATCCTTACCTCAAGTTGGTCACCGAGGTTGATGACAATGGAGTGGCGCATTGGTGGAACGTCGATCCATTTGTCGTCTTTGAGTAGTTGGAGACCACTGACTTTGTCATCTTGGAATAGAAGGATGATTCCACCAGCATCAGTGTGAGCCCTGAGGCCTTTAATCAAATCAGGCTTGGGACATGGTGGATAGTTGCTAACTTTGGTGCCAAAAGTAGGACCCTTTGAACCATAAAAGGCTTTCTTCAAGTAACCTTGCTCCAGTCCTAGATTTTCACAGAGCAAGTCCAAAAGTTGCTCAGCTAATTTCTCTAGCTTTTCAGCAAACTCCTTCATGATTTTCCTGTCATGTTTCATGTAAAGTCAGCAAATCAAAGGTTGAATTCAGGATCTAGAGCGTGAGTTTGTTTTGATTCTATGTCTAAATTTTTTATTTTTTTAATCAAATATAGTACAAAGTAGTACATAATTTGAACAAAAAGGTAGCTCGGTGCCAGTGGCGGAGGCGAGATCTCCACGTAGGGGTTCAATTATTTTCTTTTTTACCTAGTGGGAATTGAACATAAAACCTTATAAAGGTTTTGAACCCACAAGGGTCTATGGGATAGCATTCCTGCAAGAGACTGCTTCCACGGCTCGAAAAACAATAATTAAGTTGAACTGACATAAATTTGCCTCAGGTAGAAGCAAATCCAAAGGGGAAAAAGAATCCATTAAATTAAATTTTGTGGTCCAACATATGCAGGTTAAAAGTTGGAAGTGAAAAATCCCAGATAGTAGGAGCAGAATTAGAGATGGTTTGACCTGTATTCATGTTCAAGATCAGGAACTTCTGAGATATTTGAAACAGGAAGGTGTTTCAAAAAGAAAGTACTTTCCCAGTCCAAATCCTTAATTTCAGTCTGAACAGCTTCAAGCCCTTTACTTGCCACCATTTCCTTAAACCTTTCTTCCATACACTTCTTGTAGTGTCCCTTTGTCAACTTCTCCACTGTGTCCAGAAGCTCATGAGAGATCCCATGATTTACCACCTTCATATTTCACACAAAAATAAGTTTGCAACCTAGATTTTTTTTTAAAATATTCGCACAATCAAGCCATTTATAAGATAATTACAGGTCCATTTATAAAAATAGTTACTAACAAGTAATGATTGCTAACATGTTATTCCAAGTAAAAGTGTAACAAATTCTACTTACACGATCAGTGTATATAACTTATATCATTATATATTATGTAGTTTTAATGTTATACCTCAAAGAAGCCCCAGTTTTCACAAGCATCCTTTATTGTCTCCATTGTTGCAGCCCTTTGTTCAGTGTTAAGCAACTCCATGTTAACCACTGGGAAACTCTCCATCTTTCTATGTATTTTGCTACCTCTTTGTTACTGTGCAGGATGGAGATGAATGGCTACTTGGACGGGTATTTATAGGACTTTAACAAGGCATTAAAGATAAAGAATTTAATGATTTAAAATATTTACAAAGTAATAAAATATGAAATCTATACTTAACCAAAACAAAAAAGGATGAAATCTAGCAAGTGGAAATGGGAACAGGACTCGTGGGGGATGGTATGTGACTACATATTGTTAGGACCTACCAGTTTTGGCTGAATGTTACTAATTAGCCATGATTTACTGTTATGTCTTCTCTTTTTCGTGGGGCTCAGCCTAATCAGCGCAATAGTATCTCTTTGCTTTTTTACCCCCATCGAATTTTGACTAATTGGACTCATGGGTGACTCGACGGATCTTGTGGCCTTAGGTGAAACCATATTGAAAAGTAGGGATGTTCATAAGAACCCAAACAATTGAACCAAACCAAACCGACTAAAAAAAGCTGATACTTTTTAGGTTTGGTTTGATTTTGGTTTTGGATTTTAAAAATCAATTAAATTTGGTTTGGCTTCGGTTTTAATAAAAAAATAACCGAAAACAGAACCAAACGGACTATAAAAGTAGCTATTTAAATTTATTATTACACCTATATATATGTATATTTTTATATAAAATTTTGAAAATTTTATGGTACATATTAGTTATTTCTATTTTTAGTCTAGTTCTTTGCTATTTAATAATCTAATTGGTAGTTTTCTTTTGCTAAGTACAAAAAGAGTTATTTTTAAGATTTGAGCATTGATTGTGTCAAAAATATTTACTCTTTTTGATCAATTTAAAAGGTACTTGTAGTTCGTTCTATTAATTAGTAGCACTTAATGGTGAATATTTAAAATAAATTATAAATAATCTAATATAATATGTTGCATTACACTAAAAGAAAACTGGTGCATGAATATTTTTGTGTTCATGCAGTTTCAGAGAAGATTGTAAAAGAAATTCATTATGTTATCGATATATATAACTTAATTCCTATATAAAAAGGATAACATTAAAATTGGAGAATGAAGCAAATATATTAATTAATGAGTGAGAAAATTATCATAATTTATGTACTTATTAGTGTAAAATAACCTCAATCAAATAATAATAATAATAATAATAATAATAATAATAATAATAATAATAATAATAATAATAATAATAATAAGATTTTAAAGTAAATTTGGGGCTTTCAAATTTTTGGGACCTAAAGACAATGGCTTCACTAGCCAAGCCTTTAGAGCCGCCCCTGATTGGACGAAGCGATTCCAATTTTCTTTTGAGATTAAGGCATATTTATAATTATTGTTGAAACAAGATGTCCCTCTTCACATGAGGGCTGATACACACTATGCAAATTAATTACGTGGCAAGTTTTTTTTTTTTTTTTTTTAAAATAGAAGATCACATGTTTGCTATTTTTGTTAGTTTCGTCGGAATATATATCGAGCACTGATGAAAAGATGTTTTAAATTATAATTTTTATTTACATTGTGATTCTATTTTTTTTTTTTTAAAACTATTTAAGATAGTGATGTGACTTATGTTACAAGGTTTGATAAGATTTTTAAAACCTAAGGGCGATATGGGGTTTCAAAATTTTTATAACTCGATGTACCCTTCGGCCCTTTGCTTGGCCAACCTTAATGATCGATTTAATTTTTAAAAGGGGTACGAGTACGTAAGAAAATTAAATGAGACTTTTCAGCAAATATTTCAAGCAATAAATTAATTGCTACAGATTAAGTGTTCCTAATATTGCAAATCCCACAGACTTATATTTCATAATCTTTGGAATCAAATCCATAATCATTGTGCACGTGCAAAACCCCCTCCAAATAATAATTACGTTTCCGGCTGTTTTATTTATTATTTTCTGGATTATTGCATCATTATTCTACTAATTGACGCTTTCTTCTTTTTAAGTATAAAATTTATTTATAATTAGCAGTGGTTGCTATGAAAAAGTTTGTCTTTTTTCTTGAATAGTAGAAGCGTCGTCGTTTAATAAAGTTTGGGAAGTGTTTCTAGTCAATTATAAAATGGTTCATGAATCTTTTTAATCAGATGTCCCTGCGAAGGAATAAAATTATTCATGAATCTAACATTGTTTTTTTAGTCATGAAATAAATAATTTTTTTCCCTTGGAAAGATTTATATCGGGATCAAGTGCTTATTCTAGGAGCCATAATAATTGTTGATTGGTTTAAAATTGATAAATATTTCATTATTTAAGCTTGTCACAACAATATATGTAAGGAACTTATGCATATGGTGTTATGTCACTAAAAATGTCAGGAACTTGGTGGAACAAATTTTATATAGTATTGAAATATGGGTTTAAATGAACCGACACGAAAAATGAGATCGAATTCGTGCTGTGAATTTTACTATTGTACTTTTTTATTTATTTAAAATGAACTTTATTTATATATATTTTTCCAAAACGGCATTTGATGCACGCTTTGGAGCCTTCTCTAATTTGAATTCGCGCCATATAAGGCTCATTAAGGGTAGGGGCGACCCTAAGCGTTTTGTGATTTAAAGCCAAACTTTATAAGAGACCTTAGCTTTATTTTTAAATTTTATTTATTTATTTATATATTTAAAGTCTATTTTTCTAGCGTTTTTAGATACATTGTTATTAATAATTTTCTTATAATCAATAACTCCTAATAAGTCTTTTTAATTGACAATATAGCTAATCCGTTTAATCTTTATTGAGACATTGTTGATCTTAGATGAGAGTTTATCAATTTAAATTTTGAAAATTTCTTTCCGCTGAAACGATGGAAACAAGAGTTATTAACATTATTCCATAAGTAATATAGGCATTGGAAAAATGATCAATTTTTTTATTTGACCGAGTGTATCAATTAAACTGTTATCCTCTAATTGTACTATTTGCTTAGTATTTTTAATTCCGAAAATGAATCTAAATCATCAATATCGAATTGATTATTATGCTTTAAGAAACATTCAAGATTAAGGCAATATTTTTTTAATTTTTCATCATCTAATGATTTTAATTTTTGCTGCTAATAGAAAACCAAAACTATTTTCATATGCTTCGAATTGTTCAAATCTATTAAAGTGAAAAAAATAGCCTTGTCTACTAGATATAAAGTAATCAATGCCAAATGACTCTTCGAAGATTTTGAGATTTTATTATCAACATCCTCATCAAATTGTTACTTCCTATATAACATACGTTTCTTATAAAATTCGGGTTCGCTATTCATTTCAAGTGCAATTTTGCAACTCCTTCTTCTTTATACTTGTTAAAGAAAGAAATCAAACTTTTTCACTTCACAGAACTTTTTTTAACTTTTATATATATATATATATATATTAGGTGTAATAAAAATATGACCCCTATAAAGATGAGGTCCTAAAGCAGTTGCTTTACTTGTTTTATGTAAGGGCGACCCTAATTAAAGAAAAAAATGCTCACTATCAAAAATTTCCATCAAACCTGAAATAATCTATAATATAATTAGGGTTCAACAGTCTTTTCAATATCCGTCCACCGCAACCCTTAATGGCAAAAGTGTTGCGCACACCCAAAATTTAAATCGAAGTAATTCAATTTCTACGTGTTTAGTGGTTCAGGACGGTAGTAATGAGTGAGATAATTGTTAATGGAGGCAAATTTGAGGAATAATTATTTCCACTCATTAAGACAAACAACAACAACCCAGTAAAATTTCATTAATGGAGTCTGGGGAGGGTAGTGTGTACGCAGACGTTGCCCCTACCCTAGAGAGGTTGTTTCCGAAAGACCCTCGCCTCAAGAAAACAAAAAGACACAAAGGAGACAATATTAGTATCAACAAAGAAATCATATGAAAAACAGAAACAACATAAAATTCAGAAGAAAGATACAAAGCGAAAGCGATAGCTAGTAAATAGTTCCTGCGCTGAAAAGTGAAATAGTAGGACACAACATGCCACTAACTATCCTAGACAAAAATCCTACCAGACTGGTCTCGCAATGGTTCTAGAGATCACAAGACTCATCATGCCCCAATTTGGGGTGTACAAACCGAATCAAAAAATCGCACCAAACCAAAAAGTCAAATCAAACCAATTAAACCCGATTAGGTTTGGTTTAATTTGATTTTATATTGAGTAAAAAAATCCGAACCAAACATACATATAAATATATAATTTTTATATATACTTTTAAGACTTTTTTATAGAATTTTCGTTACAAAATTTCAGAAATATTTGGGATTCTCTTGTGGAATGTAATATTTAATAGAATATGAAGTATTTCATTTTTACTAACCTTAAATAATGGGTTATATGATCACTTTCTTATCAAGTGTTACTGAAATGCGTCAATTTTTTTGTTCTTCCACGTTCACATATCAAGATTTATTAAATTCTTATATCTTTTTCAAATTTAAAGTGATATTTTGATAATCTAAAATTAAATAGAATTTATCATTAATTAGGTATCATGTTGATTTTTATGTTTAATTATTAAATTCGTTTAACCTTGTAAGCGATAAGCATTTTATTTCGGCATTTGATCTTTAGGCAATTGCCAATGGAACTATCTTTTAGGGCTTTATACATAGAATTGACTGTAAATTTGCCATTGTGAGTTAACGCCCAGTAAATGCTTTTACTTATTTATGAAAGATATATTGTACTCAGTGACAGCATCAACATTGAATGGGACTTTACCATAAAAAAAGTTCGATGAAGAATGAGCAGAAAGAAAGGCAGAATATGGAGAAGAGTGGTAGCATGCGTGTCTGGTCTCCTTTCTCTTTAATTTAGTGCTTTGCTACTGTGGATTTGATTGAATGACGCAGCAAAACTCAAAAGTGGATTATGCTTCTTTCTATCTATTTTCCACGAAACATTTTTGTTTCTAGCCCGTCCTCTTAAAAGATTGTTTATTTTTGTATTTTGGAGCACATTAAATCTAATATATTCATTTTATTTTGTGTAACTCCCCTTATGAGATTCATATTGTATACGATCAGAATCGGGCTTCCCTAATTTTATATGGCTAGTTGAAATCGGGGTGGCAGACCAAGGCTCGATCTCGCATTGCATCAAACCATGGCACGGAGATGAATTGCTAAGCTCATGAGTCGATGATCAATCAAGATCGAGATCGAAGCGAGATAGAGACTGAGCGAGATCGAAGGAAGCCTACTAAACCAAATAATAGAAAGCCGAGATATCCGCGATCTGACAAGGATTGCGGCGGAAATCTAGGTACGTATGGAGTCAAGACCGGACATTAGGCCAATCATGAAATTTTCTTCTGTATTTAGAATTGTACCATAAATAGAATTCCTCTACTATATAAAGAGGGTTCTAATCATTTTGTAACAATCAGATTCACGCATAAGAAAGCAATACATTACATTTTCTCTCTTAAGCTCTGTTGTTAAGTTTATACTATTTTAGCATACTCTGTTGGTTCGAGGGCGATCTAGCTCGAAGGCCATAACCGCTCATTATATTGGATTGCTTTATTTTACAGCTAATTTCTAACACTAATTCTCATATTTCTCAGTTTGTGCTGAGTGAAATCGCATATCTTAAAATAACTTATAAGTTTAATTGTTATCCAATTCTAAGGGTACACAGTTTGGCCCACCATGGGGCTAAGGAAAATAGTGATTGAATGGTATAAATTTTCATAATGCACACTATTTTACGCTTGTTCTTTGAAGTGTCTTTGATTATAGGATTGAAAGATGTCAAACTCTCAGTCAGCACCTCAACACATTGACAATGATATCAATCACCACGAGGAGAATGAGAATATTGCACCAGGAAATGTTGCACCCCATGCTGGCCTCGATGGAGTTCCGGCTATAGACCCAATCGGCGTTAGTTCGCATGTAGCCATCAATGTAAATGTGGCTGTTGATCCCGAAAGTAAAGTTCGTAGGGTTACCCAATCAGCTACTCAAAATGCGCACGACGGTGAAGATAGCTGGATTAGCCTGCGGGTAATCTTCGAAATGTTGCAGGCCCAGCAGGAAACACTAACTCTGCTCCAAAATCAGAACCACACACCGAGCAGGGTCGAACTCGAGTCGTCCCAAGAAGTTGTGCACAGGGTCGAATTGACTTCGAGAAAATCGAATGAGAAGGAATCGGAGACAAATCTCGCTATCTTAAAAATGCTCGAAAAGTTGACGAAGCGAATCGAGACAGGTGAAAAGAAGATCGAGGAAAATGATAAGAAGGTAGAACCCTATAACTCCAGGGTCGACCAAATCCCGAGGGCACCACCGATATTGAAAGGATTAGATTCTAAAAAGTTTGTGCAAAAACCCTTCCCCCCAAGTGCGGCTTCGAAGCCAATCCCCAAGAAGTTCCGTATGCCTGAGATTCCTAAGTATAATGGGATGACAGATCCTAATGAATACACCACCTCGTATACGTTTGCCATCAAAGGAAATGAATTGGAAGATGACGAAATTGAATTCGTATTGCTGAAGAAATTCGGGGAAACTTTATCGAAGGGTTCCATGATATGATATCATTATTTACCGCCCAATTATACTGGTTCGTTTGCTATGCTTGTAAATTCTTTTGTAAAGGCGCACGCCGGAGCCATTAAGGTCGTAACAAGAAAGTTGGACCTTTTCAAGGTAAGGCACAAAGATAACGAGATGCTTAGGGAATTCGTATCTTGGTTCCAAATAGAGAAAATGAATTTGCCACGGGTCACCGACGATTGGGATGTTCAAGCTTTAAGTTGAGGTCTTAACATTCGGAGTTCCATAGCTTTATACAAGTTGAAGCAAAATTTGATCGAGTATCCAGCTGTCACTTGGGGCAATGTACATAATCGATATTACTCGAAGATCAGGGTTGAGGATAATCAACTAGGGATTCCTTCTGGGTCCGTTTATCCTGACAGGCCCGTGGATAGAATCAAGAGGTATCGATCGCGAATCAAGGTCTAATAGAGATTGATATCACCCGTACAATGGAGAATGTAGAGGCAGCGGGTCTGGAAGAAACTTTGCATGGAAAAAGAGGAGAAATGATCGAGGTAAAAATTCACGGGAGCTGATAAGCAACAGTGGTTTTGACAAGTATGTCGGGCCCAATGAAGCTCCACGATTGTCGGAATATAACTTCAGTGTAGATGCATCAGCCATCGTATCAGCCATCGGACGTATCAAGGATACTAGATGGACTTGACCTCTGCAGACCGATCCGACCCAAAGAAATCCCAGCCAAATATGCAAGTATCATGGCACCCATGGTCATAAAATAGAAGATTGCAGGAAACTAAGGGAGGAAGTAGCCCGATTATTCAACAAGAGGAATCTTTGAGAATTATTAAGAGATCGGGCCAAGAATCACTTCAAAAATAGAGATTCTAGTAGGCGAAATGAGCAGGAGGAGTGACAACACGTGATCCACATGATCGTTTGAGGGGTTGATATTCCTCAAGGACCAGTATTTAAATGCACCAAGGTGTCAATCACAAGGGAGATGCGAGCTTGGGACTACTTACTGGAAGGGACCTTATCTTACAATGACGAGGATGCAGAAGGCATCGAATAACCCCATAATGATGCATTAGTAATATATGTCCTTATGAGTAAAACTCAAGTTAAACGTGTTTTGATTGATCCAGGTAGCTCGGTCAACATTATTCGATCAAAGGTCATAGAACAACTTGGCCTACAAGATCAAATTGTGTCTGTAGCCCCAGTACTTAACGTCTTTAACATGGCAAGCGAAACCACTAAAGGTGAAATTATTTTTCCAGAAACGTGGCCGGGACCATCCAAGAAACAAAGTTCCATGTGATCGAGGGTGACATAAGGTATAACGCACTGCTCGAAAGGCCTTGGATCCATAACATGAGGGCAGTACCCTTGACCCTTCACCAAATTATGAAGTTCCCGGCATCGGAGAGAGTCAAAACAGTGTACAGGGAACAACCCGCCACTAAGGAGATGTTTGAAATCGATGAAGTGATACCAGTATCAACACTTTCATCAGCAAAGGGATCGGATTTGATGGGAAAATAGGAGGCCAAATAGCAACCACAGTCACCAATCTCGAACCAACTGGAGGAGCGGGAACTTGCAAGGATGATGACTATATAATAACTTAATCCTTTATAAACCCCAATGACACTAACGCCACAAAATCAAAGGTCTAAGAGCTGGAACATATCATATTGATCGAGCATCTGCCCAATCAAAAGTTATACCTAGTCACGAGGTTAACTCCCGAGCTCAGGAAAAAAACTTATTCAATTTCTTAAAGATAATATGGATTATTTTTCCTGGTCCCATCTCGATATGACAGGGATCCCATCGGAGATCACTACTCATAAACTAAGCTTGGACCCGAAGTTCTTCCCGGTGAAACAAAAAAGGAGGCCTCAGTCTGAGGTCAAACACGCTTTCATCAAAGATGAGGTAACTTAACTTCTCAAAATACGATCCATTTGGGAAGTAAAGCATCCTGAATGGTTAGCAAACGTAGTGGTAGTCCCTAAGAATGGAAACAAACTTAGAATGTGTGTAAATTATAAAGACCCGAATAAAGCATTCCCCAAGGATTCTTTTCCTTTGCCTAACATTGATTGTATGATCGATGCCACGACCGGCCACGAGACTCTCAATTTCTTGATGCCTACTCCGGGTACAACCAAATATAGATGAATCTAGAGGACCAGGAAAAGACCTCATTTATCACTAAGTATGTAACCTACAGTTATAAGATAATGCCATTCGGACTAAAAAATGATAGTGCAACCTATCAATGCCTAGTAAATAGAATGTTCAATCAACAAATAGGGAAATATATGGAGTTTTATATTGATGACATGCTAGTTAAGTCACTAAGAGCAGAGGACCATTTGAAGGAAACTTTTGATATATTGAGGAAGTACAATATGAAGCTCAACCTAGAAAAGTGCGTGTTCGGGGTTGGCTCGGGCAAGTTTCTCGGCTTCAAGGTATCCTGATAAGTTATGCGTCTTTTGTTTTGATGATTTGACAAACTTTATGAGAGAACCAGATAAGGAACATGATACAATTAGTTCTCTTGCATTCAGAGTAACCAGTCAGATATCTTGTTCAATTCTCAACGAAATCATATAAGGGAACAACAGAGGGAACAGATATGGATTAGTTCCCCTGGTCGTCGTATAGTCATCTTTATAGCTTTAAACATTCTCAAGATCACAAGGTTCCAGGTTGGGACTCAGCGTGGAAATATGATTCAAATCCTCAGAGTGGAAGGAATAGCTGAGGGACCAGGTCCCTACCAATTCCCGAGAAGACTGTACGAAGTCGACTTTACAGCTGGAAAGTTGCTGCATACACACGCTACAGTGTAGGAACTGTGCTGCAGTCAACTTTCCTGGGAGACTTCTTACCTATCTTTCTTGCACCATTGTAAGTGATACATATGTATATATGCATTCAAGGGAGGTAAAACACAATTACTTGAACATTTGCAAATCAAAGAAAGATATTCTCTCAAGTGCTAGCCACCACATCTCTCAAGAACAAGCTACTGCAACCTCAAGGACCAGATCCAAAGATTGAAGATATCGTAAGTCCTTAGGTTTGTTGAGTCTTTGTTATTTTGTTCTTCACTTGTAATTCCTACTTAGCTTAGTTAAAAGCATTGTGTAGCAAACCTTTATAAATTATAAACCATTGTGTTTGTGTCTTGGCTAGAGTTAGTCGAGTTGGAAGTCTTTGTAATAAAGGTATTACAAAGTGGCTTGTAATAGTGATGTTACAAGTTGGTGAGTGATTAAGTCTTTGTAATAGAGTTATTACAAAGTGGCTTGTTATAGTGTAGTTACAAGTTAGTGAGGGATTAAGAGGTTAATTCCTAGGTTACAATAGGTTGTAATCTAAAGATTGCTCAGTATTGAAGTTGAAATCCGATAAGGCAGGCGTGGTTTTTAGTCTTATTGAGCTGGGAGTTTTCCCCATAAAATTCTTCTGTGTTCTTTATTTACTGTCGATTTACTGTGGGAACAAATAGAGAACCTGGTTCCCTATACTGTTTGGTTTTATAGTCTGTTGCTTACTGTGGGAACTGATAGAGAACCTGGTTCTCTATACAGTTTAGTGGATGCTTAGTTTCTATCATGTCCAATCGGGGGATCGAGATCAACCCCAATAAGATCAAAGCTAACGAGGATATCACGGTCGTAGATAATGTAAAGGTTGTGCATAGGCTAATGGGGTGCATAGTCACCCTAGAGTGATTCATTTTGAGATCCTCAGATAGGAGCCACTAATTCTTCTCACTGCTTAGGAAGAAGAGCAATTTTGCATGGACCCCGAAATGCCAGCAGGCCTTGGAGGAACTAAAGCGGTACTTATCGAGCCCGTCGGTGCTTCTTACCTCGAAAGTGGATGAACAACTTTACTTATACTTGGTAATCTCAGAGATAGTGGTAAGTGGAGTCCGGGTCCGAGAAGAACAAGGTACGCAATTCCCTGTCTATTATGTTAGTCGAACCTTCGGCAAGGCCGAAACTAGGTGTCCTCAGTTAGAAAAGTTAGCGCTTGCTTTGATAAACGCCTCTAGGAAAATAAAACCATTTTTCAATGTCATCCTATATGTGTTGTAACAACGTATCCTATTTGAAATATTTTGCATAAACTCGAGCTTTTGCGGTGATTGTCCAAATAGGCCGTGGAACTCAGCGGGTACGATATTGAATATCGACCCCGAAGAGTCATCAATTCTCAAATCTTGGCAGGCTTCGTGTCGTCCCTAGTACCCGAAGTTGAAAGAGAATTGTTAGTCAACTCGGGTATATCTTCGGGGATCTGGATCCTCTTTATGGATGGTGCTTCAAACGTAAAGGGGTCCGGACTCGACATCGTCCTAAAACTACCCACAAGTAACGTGGTCAGATTAGAAATATAAAATTGACTAAAAATAAAGCCGAATATGAGGCCGTTATTGTAGGTCTCAAACTAGCCAAAGGCTTGGGAGCAGAGGTGATCGAAGCCAAATGCGACTCCCTTCTCGTCGTGAATCAAGTTAACTAGATCTTTGAATGTCGGGAGGAACGAATGCAAAGATACTTGGACAAGCTACATGTAACTCTACATCGCTTCAAATAATCTACTTTGCAACATGTGCCTTGAGATTAAAATAGCGAAGCCGATGCCCTCTCAAACCTAGGCTCGTCAGTTGAAGACAACAAACTCTATTCGGGGGCTATTGTATAAATCATAAGGTTAGTGGTCGAAGAAGGCCATGCTGAGATAAATTTCACAAGCTTGTTTAGGTATTAGAGAAACAAGTACATAGAGTATTTGAAGAATGGGATGCTTCCTTCAGACCCAAGGAATCGAGGTCCCTACGTACAAAGGCAGCCCAATTTGGCTTGTCCGAAGATGGAACCTTACTCTGGCGGATGTTTGATTGTCCACTAGCAATATGTCTAGGACCAGGTGATACCGATTATATTTTGAGGGAAGTCCACGAAGGCACATGTGGAAACCACTTAGGCGCCAAATTGCTGGTTCGAAAGGAAATCCGAAGTAGCTATTGTTGGATTGATATGGAAAAATATGCGAAGGAGTTTGTGCAAAAATGTGATAAATGTCAAAGGCATGCTCTGATGATTCATCAACCCGGCGAGCTGCCGCATTCGGTTTTGTCCCCATGGCCATTCATAAAGTGGGGGATGGACATCGTTGGCCCTCTTCCATCGTAGCCAGGTAAGGCTCAATTTGTTTATTTATGACTGACTATTTCTCTAAGTGGGTTGAAGCACATGCCTACCGGAAGATCAGGGAAAAAGAAGTCATCGACTTCATTTGGGACCATATCGTATGTCGATTCGGGATACCATATGAGATTGCATGTGACAATGAAAAACAATTTTTCGATAATAAAGTGACCAAATTTCTCGAAGGCCTCAAAATCAAAAGGATCTTATCAACATCTTATCACCCAAGTGGAAATGGGCAAGCCGAATCAACCAACAAAACCATAATACAAAACCTCAAGAAAAGGTTGACCGACGCCAAAGGAAAATGGAAAGAAGTCCGGCCTGAAGTCCTTTGGGCATATCACACAACTTCGAAGTCCAGTACTGGGGCTACCTGTTCTCTTTGGTTTATGGCATCGAAGCTTTAATACCAGTTGAAGTTGGGGAGCCAAGCATCATATTCTTATACGCGACAAAGGAATCAAATGATGAGGCCATGAATATGAGCCTGGAACTATTGGATGAACGACGTAAAGCTGCCTTTGTTTGATTGGCCGCCCAGAAACTATGAATCAAGAGGTATTACAATCGAAGAGCCAAACTTCGATACTTTAGTGTCGAGGACTTGGTACTAAGGAAGGTAATGCTAAACACCCAAAACCTAAATGAAGGAAAATTGGGTCCAAACCGGGAAGAATTGTACCAGATTCTCGAAATCACAAGAAAAGGATCCTACAACCTCGGCACGATGAATGGAGAACAACTACCGAGCAATTGGAACGTATCGCACTCAAAATGGTACTACTACTAAGCTACGACCCTTTCCATTTTCATTTATATTTTAAACTAACTCTTATAGGTTTTTAATTAGAAACAACAATGGACTCCTCGACACGAAGTCATTAGGTCTGAAAGCATGCGTTGCTCTCTTTTTCCCTTAGATCAGGTTTGTCCCAAATGTGTTTTCCGCCGAGGTTTTTAATGAGGCAACCATTGATCGTGCTAACTTAGAACAATTCAACAGTATCTGAGGCTTCTTTACAATCAACCTCGAATACTGGGGGCATTACCCTAGAATTTTATCTTTTTTACGAGAAAATTACTTCATGGCATCAAGGTCTCGATAGGAAAATTTGTAAGGGCCAAATGAGCCATGCCCGCGCATTTTGCTCGAGCTCTGGCACGAACATTTATGCATGTATAATCAATTATAAAGAGAAGTATTTTTCCTTGCCAATATCTCATGCCTTAGAAAAATTTCTCTACTTTACGATTACATACTCTCGGTTTATTATGTAAACTAGCTTAAGGGCCGATCATAACCAGAGTTCGGATAATTTACGCTCGGGGACTGCCATTCAAAAAATGAGATCAAATTATTTAAACTTCAAGATCATAAGACCTTTTAAGCGATTCTCAATTTTTAGAGTACATGGCCACCCCACTTGGGGACTGATGCTTCAGGCAAGCTCGAAGTAAAACGGGAAAATAAGCCCAAGGGGCAAATCCGAACTAAAGAGGCTACGACCAAATTAACATGGTTTGGAGACATCCAAATTCCTTAAAAAAACAGACCTTCAAATTCTTTCATAAAGCAGTTAAAAGGGCTACCCCTGGTAAAATAATAAAAGTCTTCGATAATATCAAAACTCGAAAACTCTAATGAGTACAAAATTTTTCGAACACTCGAACAAATTCCTTATCTCACTCTAAGGCATTACAACCTTTGTGAACACGAATGATAAACAATGGGAAAACTTTGAAAGCCAAAAAGGTTAGAAAATCCTTATATATATGATTCAACGATCGTTTTATAAAGGCCAGATCGGCCAAATACAAAATTTACAAAGGCTTAAGGGATACCTTCACTTCGAGTTCTAGAGATCCTTCTCACTCGACTAGAAAGCCATAAGACTGCCTAATTCCGAGTTTGAGCATGTCCTCACTCGATCATTAAGCTTAAGGGATACACAAACTTAAGTTCGAGTTATCATTTGGGGTCCGTCGATTAGAAAAGGTCGAAGGCAAGTCTTATTATTGACCCTTATCTTCTCCAAACCTTGGAACCTCGAACACAACTTCATAATCTTATGCTAAGGCATTTTGACTCTTACATGAAATAACAAAAAAGACAACAAATTCAAAAGCCATGGAAGAGAAAATATTTCATATATTCGTCGCAATCTTTTTACAAGGGCCATATGCCCGATTAAGAGTTCTCTACAAGGACCGATCGACCTCAAAATGAAAGCGGAAAATTATAAAAACATGAAGCCTAAGCAGCATATTCCTTATCGATAGAAGTATCTTCGCCCTCAGAATCTTCTCTACTGCCAGATTCACTCAAGTTCTCGGAGTCTTCCTCGGGAAAAGCCATCCTCCGAGCCTTTGTTTCCTCTATCCTGGAAATCTCGATCTCAACAGATATATCAAAGCTTTGATCACAGGCCCCCTTAAGGGCCTCTCTTCGAGCGTGACACTTTTCATCATCTACCATGCTCTTGGACTACACTAGGGTGGCTTCAGCATCAGTCTTATACTGCGTCGCACTAGCCTGGGCTTTAATATTGGCCATGGCCGCCTCAGATCCGTCTACCTCGAGTTCTTTGGCCAAGTTGGCTAAATTGGACTCAAGCTCCTCGATTTTCTTTGCCTGTACCGAGGCATTCTTTCTTGCTGATCGAAGCTGAGACTCGGCCGAATCTAGCTCTGCTTGAACAACCTCTTTTTTTGCAGCGAAAATGTCCATACACCCCTTGAACTATTCAGCCTCGGCTCACACTTTATCTATCTGCCTTTAGAGGTACTTGATTTGTTCGAACCTCTGTCGAACCTGTAGAATCGAATCGTTAGTTGTTATCTCAAACTCATCCTCACTATCATAAAGGAATCGGAATACCTGCTCGGCCATCTCAGCATGCTCATCTCGAGCCGCCACCAAGTCTACCTAAAGCTTTTCACTAAGAAGCTTGTACGTATCGCATTTCTCAGTAAGGCCCTGAATCTCAGCTTTGCGCTCATCTCGGATTCAAAGAATGGATTCATAATGCCACACTGAAGCCTACAAGAAATGAAGAAAATGTTAGAAATATCTACGATTCAAAGTTATAAAGAGATAATAGAATGACTCTCGAACTTACCCGATTCAGAGCATGCTAGGCCTCGTTGAACAAGCAAGTAACTTCCACTTCATCCATATTGGCTTTGTCCTCTTCAGTGACCAAACATAGGAGATAGCTAGCCACCCTTACGGGGACAGAAAAAACCCAAGCATCCTCCAGCACCAAGATGATAGGTGGCCACTTATGTCCGGGATCGACACTCGGGGTGAGAATTGATTGGTCAGTTTAAAGCTCGAGGAAGCCTCACTCGAGCTCTTTCTCGGTACATCCAAGTCACCTAAACCGGTGACATCTTCCACTTCAGTAAAATAGCCACCGAAAGTGTCTTCTGCTTCATGGACATCTTTGCCGTGGAAAGTCTCCATCGGCTGAGCGTCCTTGATTGTCGTATCAGAGAATGAAGGCAATGAGGGTGAATCTCCAATCTCTATTACCCCAAGAAAATATTTTGGGGCTCCACCTTCGTCTCGAGAAGCGTCAAGCATGGTTTCTACACCAGCTTTGATCGCCTCCTCGGTAGCCTTCTCATCTCGAGGTGAAGTGTCTTTAGCTTTTTCTGGCCCAGGGACTTTGTCAAGACAAGTCATAACAGTTTCAGCTCCCGTCGACCTAGTAGTTCTTTGAATTTCGATGCCAATTTGCACATGGGTCACCAGCCCAGAGTTTTCTTCTTCTTCATCCTCTTCAGCCTCATCCCTTAGCTGTTTGACTAACTCTATAGCTAGGCGAATGGCATTCTCTTTGGATTTATGGGGCCTCTTCGTAGATTTTTTCTTTTCCAGGCCTAAAGATCTCGGAGTCCCTTTTCTCTTCTTCTCCTTAGTCTGCTTCGGGGTAGGTGAAGGTGAAAGCGCCTCTTCTTTAGCAGAGGGAGGCCTCATTTATACATCCTTCCCTAGGCCTACAAAAGGAAAAAGATGAGTAAGTCTAATACAAAGCCCGAATGGAAACCATTCTAAGGAGAGAAATTACCGTGGTTACGGGCCTCCCATTGTCCCTTCGATATTTCCATCCAAGCACGCTCGGAGTATGACCTCTGTGACACCAGGCCTCTAAGCCATTGCTCAAGATCGGGGATCACCTTGGGCATGAAGGCCACAACTACAACACAAAGGCTTAGATGAGGAATGAAGATAGGAAGCAAAACGAAAAAGATAGATATTCAAGGCGAAACAATACTTACATTTTATGTTCCATTTTTTAGGAAATGACATATCTTCAGCAGGGATTAGATTTGAAGTCTTTATTCGGACAAATATGCCCATCCAACCTCGGTCTCGGGTCATGTCTATGCTCGAGAAGTCTCGTCTATGATCGAGAATAGGGGTTTGGTGGTTCAGCGGTAAAGCTTGATCATGCCTCCACGATAAAGCCGGGAGCTATAGAGATGCATAAGATGATCGAGGGTACAAGGATGACCATCGATCTTGCTTACAAAAATCGAAGGAGGATCACGATCCTCTAGAATGATGGATGGATCTAAGAGTGACGTTGTACCTCTTGCAAAAGGAGACGATGATCGGGTCTAAGGAACCTATCATGAAGGGGTAAGTGTAGACACTTAGATACCCTTCCACATGAGTGGTGATAGATTCCTTGGGGGTAGGAACTACTACATCTTTGCCTATCCAGGTGCACCCCTCTTTTACCTTCTCGAGGAGAGCGACGATAATTGTACATATGTATCTTGAAATCAGTTTGCATCGACCCGATGTCGAGGGTGTATTCTCCACCTTAAAATTAGCAGCAGGGGCACACGTTGTCGGAATGAAGTCCTCTAAGGGAGGTTCCGTCGTGACTACGGCGCCAATAGGCTATGATAAAGAGGTGGTTTCCTTGTGTATGATAGTTTTTGAGGTCTTAGCCATTTTTATGAATGGGGAAGAACAAAACGGAGGGAAACGCTTGGACATTTTACGAAGAAACAAGTAAAGAAACCCAAGAAACTAAAAACATAAAGATCTGGAGAAGGCAAAGAACTATGAAGATTATGATGAAGGAAATTGAAAGAAAAGTTTGAAAGAATCAAGAAGGTGGCTATTTATTGGTTTCGCAATGATGGTTCAATTCTGGTAGTCGCTGACCATCGACTGACATACATTAAATGCCTAGGAAACTGAACCGACGGGACATTTCGGCCACCTCTACTACTTGCATCGATGCTTATGTCATGGTAAACCGAGGGCAAGTTCGAAGACTCAATTCATTTTCTGTCATTACACTCCAAAAAATAAGGGGACTATCCGTATACGGTCAGAATCGGGCTTCCCTAATTTTGTATGGCTAGTTGAAACCGGGGCGACAGACCAAGGCTCGACCTTGCAATGCATAGAACCATGTCACAAAGATGGATTTCTAAGCTCATGAGTCGATGATCGACCAAGATCGAGATCGAAACGAGATAGAGGCATAGCGAGATTTAAGGAAACCTGCTAAACCGAATAACAGAAAGCCAAGATATACATGATCTCGCAAGGATCGTGGCAGAAATCTCGGCACATATCAAGTAAAGCCCGGACATTAGGCCAATCATGAGATTTCCTTCTGTATTTATAATTGTAACATAAATAGAATTTCTCTACTATATAAAGGGGGTTCTAATCATTTTGTAACAATCATATTCACACATAACAAAGCAATACATTACATTTTCTCTTTTAAGCTTTGTTGTTCAGCTCATACTCTTTTTTTAGCATACTCTGTTGGTTCGAAGGCGATCTAGCTCGAAGGCCATAACCGCTCATTGTATTGGTTTACTTTATTTTACGGCTAACTTCTAACATTAATTCTCATATTTCTCAGTTTGTGTCGTGTGAAATCACATATCCTTAAAATCACTTATAAGTTTAATTGCTATTCGATTTAAGGGTAAACACATATAGTAGTGTAAAATGGAAAAAATAATATCTATTTATCCATATTTTCTGTTAAAAATGGGTTGGATAATGAATTTTTTAAAAATTAATCAAATATAATTAACATCTGTTAAATTCAGCTATCCATGGAGCTCTCCATGACTATTGAACTAAAGCACTTTTTTTATTGTAAGGAGAAGAAGATCGCATGGAATACTCTAGAAGAGGAGAAAAAAAGTGTAATATCTCAATCTAATTCTAAATGTATTAGTATATATATATATATATATATATATATATATGTGTGTGTGTGTGTGTGTGTGTGTGTGTGTGTGTGTGTATATGTGTGTGTGTGTGTGTGTGTGTGTTTGTGTGTGTGTAAAGAAGAAAAGAAATATCTAACTATAATTAATGCTAACCCTAGTCACTCTAACTCTACTCTAGTGTAAGTTAGTTATAACTAACAACTGACAACTGATAAAGCTAACCACCACTAGCATCGCTAATCTTAACAATCCCCTCAAGTTGGAGCGTAAGAACAAGTTTTTAACCCCTTGCTAAGTAGAAAGTGATGTTGTGCCTTTCCAAGACCCTTAATGAAGATATAAGCCAATTGTGCTTTGGTGTTAATATGATGAGTCTGAACAAGGCCATGCTGCAGTTTCCCCCTCACAAAATGTCAATCTATGTTGATATAATTTGTTCGCTCTTGAAAGATGGGATTAGCAACTACTTGAATAGCTGATTTACTATCACAATGCATGGCAATAGGTAACTAAACTGTAACCTCCACCTCTTTAAACAACCCACAAGCCATGAAAGTTTTGCTACCGTGTAGGCCATACTCCTATGCTCTATCTTGACCGAGCTCCTGGAGACTTCATTCTGCTTCTTGGATTTTGAAGAGATGAAAGAACCCCCAAACTTAACTAGATATCCTATGATAGATTTTTTTGACTGTGGGCATGCTGCCTAGTCAGATTCACATTATGCTACCAAATGACTAGATTGCTCAGAAGAAATAAACAAGCCTAATACTAGTTCATTCTTCACATAGTTGATCACCCTCATAGTTGCATCCATATGGGACCTCTTTGATCTGTGCAAGAACTGACTTAGGACATGAATAACATAACGATGTGAGGCCTAATCATTGTGAGATATAACAACCTCCCACCAACCTTTGGTAAGGTTTAGCATCAGTCAAAACACTATCATTTACATATGTGGGCATAACAGATTCATCAAACTCAATTGATGTCAATCTTTGATTGCACTCTAATGGGGTAGAGACTAGCTTAGCTCCCCCAGCACAGAGTCAACAATCAAATCAAGTTCATACTTCCTTTGGTTCATCAAGATTCCAGGTTTGGTTATAGCAAATTCTATGCCTAGAAAGAACCTGAGCTCCCTCAAATCTTTCATCTTGAACATCTTTTGTAAGTTGTTTATAGTAGATTTGATCAAGTGTAGATCATTTCTAGTCACTGGGAGGTCATCCACATAGACCAATATGACAATTAAGGTTGAACCTTTTTGATGTGTAAACAAATAATAGTCGAAATGACTTTGAACGAATGCCTCGGTCAATTTTAAGTTCCATTGTCTGGAAGCTTCCTTCAAGCCGTTGAGTAATTTTTTTAACTTGCACACTTTGTTCTTAGACTACCCCTTGGTACCATACCCATGTGAAAGTTGCATATATAATTCTTCAAATAGATCTCCTTGTAAGAAAGCATTGCCCACGTCCATTTGATAGATGTGTCAATGCTTAGAAGCTGTCACAGCTATGAATGATCGGATAGTGACCATTTTGACCATCGAAGAAAAGTTTTCCTTATAGTCTAGACCCTCCTTTTGGCTGAAGCCTTTGGCTACAAGCCTGGCCTTGAACCTTTCCGCCTCCCCATTAGCTTTGTACTTTACTTTGTATACCTACTTGCATCTTATAGGAGTCTTGTATCCAGGTAAGTCAATCGTATCCTATGCCTTATTTTTCTCTAACGCTTCTACTTCTTGTTGCATTGTAGCCACCCATCTTGCATCCTTTGAAGCCTCAAGATAGTATTTTGGCTCAACAACAACTGAGTGTGATAAGAGACATTTTATATATGAAGGGAACAAACTATCATAGCTCAGATAGTTTGAAATTAGATACACATAAGAGGTTGAAACAAAGTCTTGCATATATTTGGGAGATCCCTTAGTTCTAGGTCATTTTTTGACTGCAATTGGTAGTGTATCATCTTTACCTTGGAACTGTTGAGAGTCCCTAGTGTCCTTACCAAGTGGTGGTGGAGAAACATCAAAAAATGATTCTGCTTCCTCATGGATGTCATTAGAATCTTGCATGACAATAGTGTCTTGGAATTCATCATGTACATGATCTTGATCATGATTGAGCTTAAAGGTAATGGAGGGCACGCCAGATGGTTCAAGGACTAGGAATATGGTAACATAGGAACCTTCATTTTCTTGAAGGGAAAACTTGTTCCTTGAATATCACATTTGTGCTAACCATGAACTGTTTGGATAGTAAATCATATAACTTGTAGCCTTTTTTAGTTAGTGATATCCCATAATCACAACAGGTAATGCTCTAGTTGAAACTTTATCATGTATCCTCATATTCACAACATAACACAAGCACCCAAATACCCTTATATACTCTAGTAATGGCTCATTGTCAAACAACATCTCATAAGAAGATTTCTCCTTTAGAACTGTGGTGCGACGACCCAAAGGGTCATCACTTATTTTCTTATTTATTCTCTGCTTCTAAGGCCTTGAAAACCTCATTTAGGGTCGCCTCAATTTGCGTGTGCAGTCCGAGCGCCTAGCAGGAAAGACTAAATATGAAATTTCTATGAAACAAATGCTAAGTTTTTATGCTAAAATGAATAAATTTGACTTCGATCAACATTTTGGGTAAACGGACCCGGACCCATGATTTGACGGTCCCGGAGGTCCGTAGAAAAATATGGAACTTGGGCGTATGCCTGGAATCAAATTTCGAGGTCTCAAGCTCGAGAAATAAATTTTTGAGTAAAATTATTTTTTGAAAATATTTAAGGAAATTGGAAATAAAATTTGATTAAAACGTATTGGTATCGGGCCCTTATTTTGGTTTCGGTGCCCGATACAGGTCTTACATATGGTTTAAGCACTATCTGTAAAGTTTGGTTGAAAACAGACGTCGTTTGACGTGTTTCGGACTTAAAATGGAAAGTTTGATGTTTTATGAAATTTGGAAGAAATCATGGATTTTGAGGCTTAATTCGATGTTTGTGATGTTATTTTGGCGATTTGATCGCACGGATGAGTTCATAGGATATTTTTGAGGTTGTGTACATATTTGGTTTGGAGCCCCGATGGCTCAGGTGAATTTCAGATAGGCCGTGAGTGCATTTTTAACATTTGTAAAAATCTTGCATTTAAGTTCTGGTATCTTCATATTTGCGAAGAAGATCTCGCAAATGCGAGCTAGGAGATCCTGTAGTTGGGTTGCAAATGCGACCACTTGGTTCGCAATTGCGATGTAGAGCCAGTCGCAAATGCGACATAGTGGCTCGCAAATGCGAAGGCTGGCCTTTCGCAAATGCGACATCACTGTCGCAACTGCGATGCCTTGATTATTGTCCAGTGTTCGCAAATGCGAACCAAACTTTGCAATTCCCATAACAGGTTGGGGTTCGCAAATCCCACATCCACAACCTGCATATTTTACACTTAGCCGAATTTTGAACCATTTTCAACATTCTTTCAAAACACAAACTTCTTGGGCGATTTTTCAAGAACAAGTTTTCTTCCAAATCAACTGTAAGTCCATTTTTATCCATTACTTTCAATCATTAACATCATTTAGCATATTTTCAACTTAAAATAAATAATTTTCATGGGTGAAATTGGAGGTTTTGGGTAGAACTTAGATTTTTCTAAAAATTGGGGATTTGGACCTCAATTTGAGGTCTGATTTCAAAACAAATCATATATTTGGGTTCGTGGGGGAATGGGTAACCAGGTGTTGGTTCGAACCTTAGATTTTGACCAGGTGGGCCCGGGGGCGATTTTGGAATTTTTGGGCAAAACTTTGAAAAATTCATTTTATGCATTCAAATTGATTCATTTAGTTTTTATTGATGTAATTAAGTAACTTGTGACTAGATTTGAGCGGATTGGTGGTGGAATCGATGGGTAAAGCTATAATTGAGGTTTGAGTTGAAGTCAAAGCATCGAGGTAAGTGTTCGGTTTAACCGTAGCTTGAGGGATTAGGAGTTGAGTCATATTTGCTATGTGTTTCTTATTGAGTACGATGTATAAGCATGGTGACGAGTATCTATACATTGGTGTCAAGCATGGCCGTGAGTCTTATATTGTGATTTTCATGACTTTGTGGTATTATCCATGCCTTGGTGAGTATTTCTATTTATTGTGTAAAGTTGTGGAAAGAATTGTGACTTATGAACATTGAGGAGCGTCGGCTCCAGTTGTAGAATAAATTGCGGAAGTATAAATGTTAATCGAACCTCGAGAGCATTGGGTCGAGTTATAAAGAGAATTGTGAAGTAAAGGTGAGAAAGAGAAAAGGTCTATTGTTGCCCCGTTGGCGGGCTGTTGTTTAGTTGTGGTTCCCTTGCATTGTGTTCTTAATTGATATTACGGATGCTTAGGTTAATGATTCTTCGTGTTGAGTGATGACTATAGTTATAGCTGAGGTAGTTAAGTGTTGTAATAGGTTGGTTATAGCTGAGGTAGTTAGATGTAGTAACAAGTTTGGTTATAACTGTGGTAGCTAGATATTGGAACAGGTGTGGTTATAGCTAATTCTCCCTTGACGGGATATTTGACTTGATATTTTGTTCCCTTGCCGGGAAGTTATTATACTTTTGTCCCCTAGACGGGATTATTTTGTTATATTGTGTTGGATTGAAATGGGAGCGGGTGGTATGTCTACCACAAGTGATTGATGAAATGGGAGCGGGTGGTACGCCAACCACAAGATTGATGAATGAGGAGCGGGTGGTATGCCTACCACAAGATTGATGAAATGGGAGCGGGTGTTACTCCTACCACAGGATTGATGAAATGGGAGCAGGTGGTACGCCTACCATAAGATATTATGAAATGGAAGCGGGTGGTACGCCTACCACGAGATACGACAAATGGGATCGGATTGCACGCCTGTAACTAGATGAGCTGGACATGAAAATTGTCTTTATTTCTTGCTTCTGTGTTAAAAGCTAGACTGTAGATTTCTCTTCTATCATTTCTGATATTCTATGTATATCTGTTACCCCTGAAGCATGTTCCCTCCCCCAGTTTTAATTGTTTATTTATGTTGCCTCTTCATTGTATCGTGTGTGTGTGTGTGTGTGTGTGTGTATATATATATATATATCTGCACAGTGTTGTCTGGAGTCTAGTGCTAGACTCGTCACTACCTCGCCGAAGTTAAGCCAGACACTTACCAGCACATGGGGTCGGTTGTGCTGATACTACACTCTGTGCTCTTTTGCACAGACCTAGTTATTAGCAGCTACAATAGCACGAGAGTTAGTCTTCAGTTCAGCGAGACACCGAGGTAGCCTTGCAGGCGTCCGCAGGCCCGACGTCTCTTCTATCTTTATTTCAGTCTGTTATCTCATGTTTTTCGAGACAAACAATTATATTTTCTTTCATACGGTTGTATTTAGCATTCTTAGTAGTTCGTGAGTATATGGAACCAGTTCTTGGGTAGAGGTTTACGTCGATTTTCCGCATTGTGTTCAGATTCTTTAATTTAAGACTTCCGCTTATTTACCTTATTCCGCCGATTTCATGATATTACTGATAATTGTTAAAATAAGTAAAATGGTTAATGCTAAAAGTAGTTAAGGGTTGGCTTGCCTAGCTCTCATCAGTGGGTGCCATCACGACTCTGTAGGGTAGGAATTCTGGATCGTGACAAGTTGGTATCAGAGCTCTAGGTTGCATAGGTCTCACAACTCACAGACAAACTTAGTAGAGTCTGAGGGATCTGTACGGAGACATCTGTATTTATCCCCTAGAGGCTATCGAGTTAGGAAAAGTTTCACATTTGTTCTTTCTTATCGTGCGGTTTGGTTTCTCAACGCTGATTGAATTTCTACTCTTGTCCTTTCACGAATGGCGAGGTCATGTACCGCTTCTTCAGCCGAACAGACCAATGATAGCTCAGCCATGTCATCAGAGGCTTTGTGGGGATTAGATAAGTCTCCCAAGCTCTTCACTATTATATTTAGCGGTGCATCTACTAAGGATCCCCAGGATTTTCAACACAGCTTTCATGAGGTTCTCAGAAACATGGGGATAGTTGAGATCAATGGGGTCGATTTTTGCTACTTTTCGCTTGTTTGGATCTGCCAAGACTTGGTGGAGAGAGTATTACTTGACTAGACCAGCCGAATCTCCATTTTCGACTTGGGAGCAGATGACACAGCTATTTCTAGGGGAGTTTCATTACATCACTCAGAGGGAGGTAGAGGTATTAGAGGTGGAGGTAGAGGTATTAGAGGTGGAGGCAGAGATACTAGAGGTGGAGGTGCAGGTATTGTTCTTTTTTGTGATAGAGATGCTTCAGTGTTGTTCGATTCGGGGTCTACGTATTCATATGTGTCATCCTATTTTGCCCTGTATTTGATCATGCCTAGTGATGCATTGGGTATTCTTATTTATGTGTCTACGTCGGTGGGTGATTCCATCGTGGTCGATCGAGTCTATTCGCTCTTTTGTTGTGGTGATTGGGGGTCTGGAGACTCGTGTAGATCTATTGCTTTTAGATATGGTCAATTTGATATTATATTGGGGATGGACTGGTTATCACCCTATCATTCTATCTTGGACTGACATGCCAAGACCGTGACCTTAGATTTATCGGGTATGCCTCGTTTAGAGTGGAGAGGGACTCCAGGTCATTCTACTCGCAGTGTTATATCGTATGTGAAGGCTGGGCATATGGTCAAGAAGGGGTGTTTGGCTTATTTAGCTTATGTTCGAGATTCCAGTGCTGAGGTTCACTCTATTGATTTTGGGCCCATTGTTTGTAATTTTCCTGATATTTTTCCTTCGAACCTGCCGGGTATGCCACCAGAAAGGGTTATTGATTTCTGCATTGATATGGTTTCGGGCACTCAGCCCATTTCTATCCTGCCATATCGTAGGGCCCTGCCGGAGTTGAAGGAGCTAGAGGAACAATTGCAGGATTTGCTTGAGAAGGGTTTTATTAGACCCAGTGTCTCACCTTGGGGTGCGCTGGTGTTATTTTTCAAGAAAAAGTATGGGTCAATGAGAATGTGTATTGATTACCGGCAATTGAACAAGGTAACAATCAAGAATAAGTATCCACTGCCGAGGATTGATGATTTGTTCGACCAGCTTCAGGGTGCCAGGTTATTTTCCAAGATTGACTTGCGATCTGGCTACCATCAGTTGAGGATTAGGGCATCCGATGTCCCTAAGACAGCTTCCACACTCGGTATGGGCATTATGAGTTCTTGGTTATGTCATTCGGGTTGACAAATGCCCCATCAGCTTTCACGGACTTGATGAATTGAGTGTTCAAGCCTTATTTGGACTCATTCGTGATAGTTTTTATTGATGATATATTGATATATTCCCGCAGCTAGGAGGAGCACGAGCAACACCTTAGAATGGTTCTTCAGACTCTGAGGGATAGTCAGTTATATGCAAAGTTCTCCAAGTGTTAATTCTGGTTAGGTTCAGTTGCATTTCTGGGTCATATCGTATCAGCAAAGGGTATTCAGGTGGACCCAAAGAAGATAGAGACAGTCAAGAACTAGCCTAGACTAGCTACAGAGATTCGGAGTGTCTTAGGTTTGGTAGGCTACTATAGACGGTTCGTGGAGGGGTTTTCATCTATTGTGGCCCCGATGACCAGATTGACCCAGAAGGGTGCCCAGTTCAGATGGTTGAACAAGTGTGAGGCGAGCTTTCAGAAGCTCAAGACAGCTCTAACTACGACATCGGTGTTGGTTTTGCCCATAGGTTCAGTCAGGGCCTTATACAGTTTATTGTGATGCTTCCCGTATTGGGCTTCGAGCAGTGTTGATGCAGGATGGCAAGGTCATTGCCTATGCTTTGAGGAAGTTGAAGATTCATGAGAAGAACTATGCAGTGTATGATTTAGAGTTGGCAGCTATTGTTCACGCATTAAAGATTTGGAGGCATTATCTGTATGGCGTGGCGTGTGAGGTCTTCACTAATCACAAGAGTCTTCAGTACCTGTTCAAGCAAAATGAGTTGAATTTGAGGTAGAGGAGGTGGTTGGAGCTGTTGAAGGATTATGATATAACCATTTTATATCACCCGGGGAAGGCCAATGTGGTGGCCGATGCTTTGTTTAGGAAGTCAGCCAGCATGGGCAGTTTTGCTTGTATTCCGATCAGTCAAAGGCCGCTTGCTTTGGATGCTCAGGCTTTGGCCAATCAGTTCGTGAGACTGGATGTTTCTGAACCCAGTCATGTGTTAGCTTGCACAGTCGCTCGATCTTTATTATTGGAGCGGATCCGTGATCGGCAGTTTGATGATCCCCATTTGTGTGTCCTTAGAGACACGGTGCAGCGAGGAGGTGCCAGGCAGGTTACGTTATATGCGGATGGAGTCTTGAGATTGCAGGGGAAAGTTTGTGTGCCCAATGTGGATAGGCTTCGAGAATTGATCTTAGAGGAGGCCCATAGTTCCCGGTACTCTATTCATCCGGGCACCGCGAAGATGTATCAGGATTTATCGCAGCACTACTAGTGGCGTAGAATGAAGAAGGATATCATAGCATATATGGCTCGTTGTTTGAATTGTCAGCAGGTTAAGCACGAGCATCAGAGGTCTGGTGGTGTATTTCAGAGGATTGAGCTTCCCTAGTGGAAGTGGAAGCAGATTACTATTGATTTTATTACTGGACTTCCGCTGACTCGGAAGAAGTTCGATGCGATATGGGTTATTGTTGATAGCTGACCAAGTCAGCACATTTCATTCCTATGGCAGTCTCCTATTCTTCTGAGAGGTTTGTTGGGATCTACATTCGGGAGATTGTTTGCCTTCATGGTATGCCTGTATCTATTATTTCGGATCGAGGTACTTCGCGCTTCTGGAGAGCAGTTCAGCGAGAGTTGGGCACACGGGTTGAGTTGAGCACAACATTTCATCTCCAGATGGACGGTCAGTTAGAGCGGACTATTTAGATTTTGGAGGATATGCTCTGAGCTTGTGTTATTGACTTTGGAGGTTCGTGGGATCAGTTTGCCTTTAGCAAAGTTTTCCTACAACAACAGCTACTAGTCGAGCATCCGGATGGCTCTTTATAAGGCCTTATATGGTAGGCGATGTCGGTCTCCGGTTGGATGGTTTGAGCCGGGAGAGGCTCGGTTGTTGGGTACGGATCTGGTTCAGGAGGTCTTGGACAAGGTCAAGATCATTCAGGATAGGCTTCGTTCAGCTCAGTCTAGGGACCGCAAGGTTTGAGATGTGGCATTTATGGTTAGTGAGCGGGTATTGCTCTGAGTGTCGCCTATGAAGGGCGTGATGAGATTTGGGAAGAAGGGCAAGCTTAGCCCTAGGTTCATTGGCCCGTTTGAGATCCTTGATCAAGTGGGAGATGTGGCTTATAGACTTGCTTTACCGCCGAGCTTATCAGCCGTGCATCCAGTGTTTCATGTGTCCATGCTTCGGAGGAATCACGACGATCCGGTCCACGTGTTAGATTTCAGCATTGTCTAGTTGGACAAGGATTTGTCTTATAAGGAGGATCAGGTAGCTATTCTAGACCGGCAGGTTCGTCAGTTGAGATCCAAGAGTTTTCCTTCTGTTCGTGTTAAGTGGAGAGTTCAGCCTCTTGAGGCATTGACCTGAGAGTTCGCGTCCGATATGCGAATCCGTTATCCTCATCTTTCCCCAGACTCAGGTACTTCTTTCTTTTGTCCGTTCGAGGATGAACGGTTGTTTTAGAGGTGGAGAATGTGACGACCCAAAGGATCACTTGTTTTCTTATTTATTCTGTGCTTCTGAGGCCTTGAAAACCTCATTTAGGTTCACCCCGATTTGCGTGCGCAGTCCGGGCGCATAGTCGGAAAGACTAAATATGAAATTTCTATGAAAAAAATGCTAAGTTTTGATGTTAAAATGAATAAATTTGACTTCGGTCAATATTTTGGGTAAACGGACCGGGAGGGTCCATAGGAAAATATGGGACTTGGGAATATGCCCGGAATCAAATTCCGAGGTCCTAAACTCGAGAAATAAATTTTTGAGTAAAATTGTTTTCTGAAAATATTTAAGGAAATTGAAAATAAAATTTGATTGGAACGTATTGGTATCGGGCATGTATTTTGGTTCCGGTGCACGGTACAGGTCTTATATATGGTGTAAGCACTATCTGTAAAGTTTGGTTGAAAACGGACATCGTTTGACGTGTTTCGAACTTAAAATAGAAAGTTTGATGTTTTATGAAATTTGGAAGAAATCCTGGATTTTGAGGCTTAATTCGATGTTTGTGATGTTGTTTTGACAATTTGATCGCACGGATGAGTCCGTATGATATTTTTGAGGTTGTGTGCATGTTTGGTTTAGAGCCCCAAGGGCTCGAGTGAATTATGGATAGGCCGTGAGTGCATTTTTAACCTTTGTAAAAATCTGGCATCTCAGTTCTGGTATCTTCGCATTTGCGAAGAAGGTCTCGTAAATGCGAGCCTTTGATCGCAAATGCGAGATAGGAGATCCAGTAGTTGGATCGCAAATGCGAGATAGGAGATCCTGTAGTTGGGTCACAAATGCGACCACTTGGTTCGCAATTGCGATGTAGAGCCAGTCGCAAATGCGACATAGTGGCTCGCAAATGTGAAGGTTGGCATTTCGCAAATGAGACATCACTGTCGCAAATGCGATGACTTTATTGTTGTCCAGTGTTCGCAAATGCGAACCAATCTTCGCAATTCCCATAACAGGACGGGGTTCGCAGTTGCGAACCCTAGTTCGCAAATCCCACATCTGCAACTTGCATATTTTACACTTAGCCAAATTTTGAACCATTTCAACATTCTTTCAAAACACAAACTTCTTGGGCGATTTTTCAAGAACAAGTTTTCTTCCAAATCAATTGTAAGTCCATTTTTACTCATTTCTTTCAATCATTAACATCATTTAGCATGTTTTTAACTTAAAATCAATGATTTTCGTGGGTGAAGTTGGGGGTTTTGGGTAGAACTTAGGGTTTTCTAAGAATTGGGAAATTGGACCTCAATTTGAAGTCCGATTTCAAAACAAATCATATATTTGGGTTCGTGGGGGAATGTGTAATCGGGTTTTTGTTTGAACCTCAGGTTTTGACCATGTGGGCCCAGGGGCAATTTTGGATTTTTTGTGCAAAACTTTGGGAAATTCATTTTATGCATTCAAATTGATTCATTTAGCATTTATTGATGTAATTAAGTAACTTCTGACTAGATTCGAGCGGATTGGTGGTGTAATTGAGGGGTAAAGCTATAATTGAGGTTTGAGTTAAAGTCAAAGCATCGAGGTAAGTATTCGGTTTAACCTTAGCTTGAAGGGTTAGGAGTTGAGTCATATTTGCTATGTGTTTCTTGTTGAGTACGACGTATAGGCATAGTGACGAGTATTTATACGTTAGTGTCAAGCATGACCATGAGTCTTATATTGTGATTTTCAATACTTCGTGGTATTATCCATGCCTTGGTGAGTATTTCTATTTGTTGTGTAAAGTTGTGGAAAGAATTGTGACTTATGAACATTGAGGAGCGTCGACTCCAGTTGTATAACAAATTGCGAAAGTATAAATGTTAATTGAACCTCTAGAACATTGGCTCGAGTTATGAAGAGAATTGTGAAGTAAAAGTGAGAAAGAGAAGAGGTCTATTATTGCCCCGTTGGCGGGCTATTGTTGAGTTGTGGTTCCCTTGCATTGTGTTCTTAATTAATATTACGGATGCTTAGGTTAATGGTTCTTCGTGTTGAGTGATGACTATAGTTATAGCTGAGGTAGTTAAGTGTTGTAATAGGTTGGTTATAGCTGATGTGGTTAGATATAGTAACAAGTTTGGTTATAGCTGTGGTAGCTAGATATTGAAACCGGTGTGGTTATAGCTAATTCTCCCTTGCCGGGATATTTGACTTGATATTTTGTTCCCTTGCCGGGAAGTTATTATATTATTATTCCCTTGCCGGAAAGTTATTATATTGTTGTCCGCTAGCCGGGATTATTTTGTTCTATTGTGTTGGATTGAAATAGGAGCGGGTGGTACGCCTACCACAAGTGATTGATGAAATGGGAGCAAGTGGTACGCCTACCACAAGATTGATGAAATGGGAGCGGGTGGTACGCCTACCACAAGGTTGATGAAATGGGAGCGGGTGGTACGCCTACCACAAGATTGATGAAATGGGAGCAGGTGGTATGCCTACTACAAGATATTATGAAATGGGAGCGGGTGGTACGCCTACCACGAGATACGAGAAATGGGATCGGGTTGCACGCCTGCAACAAGATGAACTGGACATGAAAATTGTCTTTATTTCTTGCTTACATGTTAGAAGCTAGACTGTAGATTTCTCTTCTATCATTTCTGATATTCTTTTTATATCTATTACCCCTGAAGCATGTTCCTTCCCCTAGTTTTAATTGTTTATTTCTATTGCCTCTTCGTTGTATTGTATATATATATATATATGCACAGTTTTGTCTGGAGTCTGGTTCTAACCTCGTCACTACCTCGCCGGGGTTAGGGAAGACACTTACCAGCACATGGAGTCGGTTGTGCTGATACTACACTCTGTGCTCTTTTGCAGCGACCTAGGTATTAGACAACTGCTGCAGTAGCACGGGAGTTGGTCTTCAGGTCAGCGAGACACCGAGGTAGCCTTGCAAGCGTCCGCAGGCCCGGCTTCTCTTCTATCTTTATTTCAGTCTGTTATCTCATGTATTTCGAGATAAATAATTATATTTTCTTTCATACGGTTGTATTTAGCACTCTTAGTAGTTCGTGAGTATGTGACACCAGTTCTTGGGTAGAGGTTTACCTTGATTTTTCGCATTGTGTTCAGATTCTTTAATTTAAGACTTCCACTTATTTACCTTATTTTGCTGATTTCATGATATTACTGATAATTGTTAAAAGAAGTAAAATGGTTAATGCTAAAAGTAGTTAAGGGTTGGCTTGCCTAGCTTTCATCAGTAGGCGCCATCACGACTCCCGAGGGTGGGAAATCTGGGTCGTGACAAGTGGAAGACAACCTATTTATGATGTGCATAGCTATGAAAACACAATATTCCCATAACCTTAGTAGAATTTCAACTTGAAATCTCAAATGTCTAGCTACTTCCAAAATGTATCTATGTCTCCTTTCTACAATACCATTTTGTTGTGGATTGTATACATGTCATTTGATGAATAATTCCCAATGACTCTAAAAATTGCTTCATGTCCGATTTAACAATTTTTGATCTATTATATGTTCTTATTATCTTGACAGAAGAATCAAACTGTGTGTGGATCATATAAATTAGCATCTGTAGTAACTAATAAGTCTCATCCTTAGTATTCATAAAAAACAACAAAGTAGTACTAGAAAAATCATCAATCACTATAAGAAAAAACCTTTTATTATCATGAGAAGGTACCCTATAAGATCCCCATACATCTGCATGTAAAAGATGAAAATGAGCCTGTGCTACACTCTTACTGACTGAAAATGGCAATTTAGTTTGCCTAGCTAATGGACAGACTAAACACTCTAAATAATCAGTTTTTGAACTATCACTCCTAAATTGCTGCTTGAGCTTATCAATTCTTTTAAGGGCCTCCATGGGTAGGTTTTCAAGTCTCTGGTGCCAAATTTCTTACTTTATTGAACTTTGATTATTCTGTGTGAAATTTGCATAGATGTGGTATGTACAATTGGTGTAGACAATTGTACCTCTTTCAATACAATCTTTAAGGATGTAGAGCCCATTTATTTCATTACTAATCCCCAACACCTTGTCAGTATAGAGATCTTGTAACACACATATATCAGAAAAGTATCCTACCGTATATTGTAGCTCTTTAGTAAGTTTTGAGACTGACAATAGATTATACTTAAAAAGGACCATGAAGTACACCGCTAATTTTGTGATTCCTGAATATACTAGTTGATCCACTATGAGTGATCTTCAGCCAAGTCTATATTTGATAAGTGAATTGAACAATTCTTACTTAGTCAACTTGGATTATGTTGTAAATCCAATCTTAAAGTCTTATGGTTGGATGCTCCACTATTACCTTGATTCAAAAAAATCATTAAGGATGTTATAGTACTTGTTTCCATTTTTGCCGCATTTGTTGCAACCTCTATGGGCTTACCATTGAGCAACTGCAGGATTTGCTGATATTGTTTTAGTGTGAAAGTTGGTGCAGTGAGAGTGGAAGTACGTAGGAGCTGCAGTTGTAGTCAATTCAGTCACAGTTTTAGTTGCTCTCTAAAGACTTTTTTTCTTGAAATTATGTTCATTTGGATATCCCACTATCTTAAAACATATTTCCTAGTATGACCCTTTATTTTGTAGTATCATATTGAAGATTATAATTTTCCTTGGCTTTTGCTGATTTCCAAGCCTAGTTGTCATCAATGATACCATTTCACTACCATCCAAATTAGCATAGGCATTTGACATGGCCCTCTAGCTTTCACGCTGCATTAGCATATAATAGACCTTATTCACTCTTGGCACTGGAACCATCATCAAGAGCTGACTACATGTTTGGTCGTATGATTAATTGAGTCCCATAAGAAATTTTAAAAGTTTTTGACGCTCATAAACATACTAAATAAACTCACGAGATTTAGCACAATCAAAATCATGAATTAGTGCCAAACTATCAAATTCTACCCACAGTACACTCAATTTTGAGAAATAAGCTAAAATTGAGCTTGTGCCCTGAATAGCAACAATAATTTTCTATGGATCTGAAAAATCATAGAACAACCCACCTTATCAAATCGTTCCTTCAAATCGTTCCATATCGCACTAGCATTTGAGGAGCTTACAATTCCATTCAGCAGTTTAGGTGAGACATAGTTCATCAACCAAGATAATTGTAAAGGATAGCTTAAGTTAACTATAGTTAGTATGTTAGTTAGTTGTAACTATGGTTAGCTATTGTTTAGTTACTTGTATAGCTGTCAGTTAGTTGGATAGATGGTAGTTATATATTGCTTGTATCGGCTTCATCTTGTGTAAGATTGAATGAGAAACGCTTCCAATTTGCTCTCTCTCAGATTGCTCTTTTCATCCTATCTCACAAATTCAACCAACACACAGATTTAACATGGTACCAGAGCAATAATCGAGCGGTTCTAGGGAGTTATTCGTGAAATTGAGGAAGAAATCGAGAGAATTCACTTCGTTTCTATTTTTTTCTAACCTAATTTTTCAATCCTTCGATCAAATTTCATGGCAATTTTCGATGAATCCAGCAGTGTTGCTACCGGCGATAGAGTTTCTGGTAACGGAATTACCGGAGGGACGGTCATTCTCGATCACAGTCACTCATTGTATCTGCATCCTTTGGATGGACCAGGATCAATGTCGGTGGGTCTTTTAATGACTAGTATGGAAAATTACACTCTTTGGAATCGAGCTATGAAAGTTGCTCTATTGGGGAAGAACAAGCTGTGTTTAGTTGATGGTTCAACATCCAAAGCTGATTTTGGGTCGGCACTGGCACATCAGTGGGATCGTTGCAACGCGATTGTTACCTCTTGGCTAATGAGTAATGTAAATCAACACCTATTGACTGGAGTACTCTTCTGCGCGAATGCTCAAACTGTTTGGGCACAACTCAAAGAGAGATTTGACAAGGTGAATGCTTCTAGACTCTACTACTTGCACAAGAAAATTTTTACCTCTACCCAAGGTATATCATCTGTATCTGTTTACTTTACTAAATTGACGGATCTATGGAACTGAATATGATTTGATTCTGCCACCACTACCTGCAAAAGATTATGTTGAGAAATTAGAATTTCAACGTCTGCTGCAATTCCTAATGGGATTAAATGACAGTTTTGAGCAAGCTAGAAGTCAGATACTTTTGATGCTTACTGTGCCAACTATTAATCAAGCGTATGCAATGGTTATGCAAGATAAAAACAGACGATTAATTTTAGGAAATAATTTTGGGGGGACTGGACATGTTGAACCTACTGCAATGTTCACTGTACAATCAGGGAACAAGCAGAGAAAATATTATAGCTTGGAGTGTGATTTTT
Organism: Nicotiana glauca; assembly: GCA_026770625.1. Taxonomy (NCBI): domain Eukaryota; kingdom Viridiplantae; phylum Streptophyta; class Magnoliopsida; order Solanales; family Solanaceae; genus Nicotiana; species Nicotiana glauca. The sequence goes on from MU772139.1 coordinate 64,183, forward strand.
GCCACTTGAAGGGTCACACGAGAGAAGGCTGTTACAAATTGATGGAATGTGAATTTTGTCACAAAACAGGGCATTTAAAGGAGAATTGCTACAAGATAGTTGGCTATCCTTCAGATTTTAAGTCTAAGAGGAAGGCCAATGCAGTACAAGTAGAGGCAAATACTACACAACTGGGAAACAAATCAGTACTTGGACAATTATTCACACATGAACAATATGCTCAAATTTTGCAACTGCCGAACAAGACTTCCATTGGAGAGACCAGTTCTAACATAGCAGCAATGGCAGGTAAATTCCTTTGTTGCAATGTTCAGATTCCCAAATGGATCATAGATACAGGCGCTACAAATCACATGATAGGAAATGACAAATTGCTAAGAAATGTCATGTCAGTAGGTAATGGAGGACAAGTACAGATGCCTACAGGGTACTCTGCCAATGTTACTCATGTTAGGGATTGTCAGCTTACCGGAGGTGACACTATTAAGAATGTCCTTTGTGTACCTGCATTCAAATTCAATCTTTTGCTTGTATCCAAGGTGACAAGAGAGTTGGATTGTTTTGCTTCCTTCTTTCCCACCTTTTGTGTTTTTCAGGATCTCTTGTCTGGGAGGGTGAAGGAGATTGGTAAGGAGGAAGATGGATTGTATACTATGCTATCTGCAACAAGAAATAATGAAGGCAAAATTTACCAAGCATTTGCAGCAATAACAAAGGACCCTGGAAATACTGGAGACATTTGGCACAGGAGAATGGGACATGTTCGTATGCAAGTTCTTAGGAAAATCTCTAGTTTTAGTAGTAGTATTTTGTCAAATAAATGTGAAGTTTGTCCTTTGGCTAGACAAACTCGAGTACCTTTTCCAGTTAGTCATAGTAAAAGTTTAGATAGTTTCAATTTGATACATATGAATGTTTGGGGCCCTTACAAAGTAGCTACTCACAATGGGATGAGATATTTTCTTACCTTAGTTGATGACTGTACAAGATGGAAGTGGGTATTTCTTATGAGAATGAAATCTGATGTTTTTTTGCTTTAAAACTTCATTGCAATGGTACAAATACAGTTTGGCAAGACTAAAATTGTTTATATCCGATAATGGGAGTGAATTCTTCAATTCTCACTGCAAAGAATTATTTCAACTACATGGCATTCAACATCGAAGTTCCTTCCTATATACCCCACAACAGAATGGAGTGGTTGAGCGTAAGCACAAGTACATTCTTGAAACAGCCAGAGCCATTAAGTTTCAAAGACATTTGCCAGCTAGATATTGGGGAGAGTGTGTAGATTCAACAGTTTATATAATCAACAGAATTCCCTCCACAGTGCTTGGCAATAAGTCACCCTATGAATTACTGTATCATAAGCAGCCTTCCTTCTCCCACATGAGAGTAATTGGTTGCCTATGCTTTGCCACCACATTGCCTAGGAGTGATAAATTTGGAGCTCGAGCAGTGAAATGTGCTTTGCTTAGTTATGTTGTATATGAGAAAGGTTACAAACTACTAGATCTTGAACACAATGTTATGTTCACAAGCAGAGATGTGACCTTTTATGAGGAGGTTTTTCCCTTTCAAAATCCAGAAGTTGAGACTGAGCAGCAATTTTTGGATATTCATGATCTATCCAGTCAAGCTGCGCTGGAGGAGCCTATTCCACCATGTTCTGCTTCTATTCCACCATGTTCTCCTCCTTCTTCTCAATCACTTTCTTCAGTCGAATCAAATTCTTCTTCAGCCGCTGATTTTCCCGAATCAATTGTCACTCCAACCCACACTAATGATGGCACAGTTCAAGCCACTCTATAGATTCCATATGTCCTTCTACCTGCAGTAGTTAGAAAAACTACAAGAGAGTCAAGACCACCTATATGGCTTAAAGATTTTGTAAGGTCTGATAAGGTCAAGTAGTCCAACTGTTGTCAATATCCTATATCTGATGTGATTGGATATGATAGCCTATCTCCTAAATATCAAAGTCATCTCTCAAATTTTTCCATTGAAGTAGAACCTGCTAACTACTGTGAGGTAGCCAGAGATAAAAGATGGGTAGAAGCAATACAAACAAAGATCAAGGCATTGGAGGATAACAAAACCTGGGAGCTTTTTCCATTGCCCAAAGGAAAGAAAGCCATTGGATGTAAATGGGTTTACAAAATAAAGTATATGGCGACAGGTGAAATAGAAAGATTCAAAGCGCGATTGGTAGCTAAAGGGTTCAACCAAAGAGAAAGTGTGGACTATCAGGAAACATTTTTACCTATGGTGAAAATGGTTACTGTTAGAAGTATTCTTTCGTTAGCAGCTTCAAGGCAGTGGCCAATTCACCAAATGGATGTTTATAACGCTTTCTTACAAGGAGACTTGTCAGAAGAGGTGTACATGAGCATACCACAGAGCTTCAGTAAATCAGGAGATAAATTATTGGTTTGCAGGCTGCATAAATCCCTCTATGGACTTAATCAGGCCTTAAGACAATGGAATCCTCGAGATCACATCTGCTCTCATTGACTCTGATTTCTGACATAGTCATTTGGATTACTCATTATTCATTAAAAGGGAAGCTGGAAAAATGGTCGTTGTCTTGGTTTATGTAGATGACTTGCTTATAACTGGTGATGATATGCAACTGATACGATCCACCAAAGCCGCTCTTCAACATAAATTCAAGATCAAAGACTTGGGGAAACTTAAATATTTCTTGGGAATTAAATTTGCAAGGAGCGGTGATGGGATCTTGATGCATCAGAGGAAGTATTCCCTTGAATTGATTGCTGACTTTGGGCTCTTCGGATCTAAGCCTGTCACTTATCCTATGGAACAAAACCTGAGGTTATCCACCATTGAATTAGACTCTTATGTTGACCTACGAAACTAATCGATGACATTCGATTAGTTGATTACAACACGTGTAATCGATAACAAATAGTCGACGAATCAGTGATTCACAAATCTCGGGCAAAACAGGGCAGAATGCGAGACTAAATATTCGACGACCTACTGATTTTCCTCAACCACCTACTGATTTCGACATGTTTCCTTGGCCCATGTTTCGTCTTTAAAAAAAACTGATCTTGTTAATACGGCCTTTCAGCACTTGAAGAAGATTTGAAGGCTGTGTAACAGAATCCAGTATGACACATATGTACTGTTCTTGCGAAATCAGTCCTTCGGCGCCCTTTTATAGGCGTTTGGTTGTTTTCCCAAGAATGACATTACCTTGACTTTACCCCCTACATTTAACATTTTTTTTATTATTATTATTTTGAAAAAGCAAAATCAGTTGAGCCCGATATGGGTTGCCTACGTATCCCACGTCCGGTGAGAATCAAACTTGCGTAGTTC